>JAPMLY010001188.1:0-17663 GCA_026401115.1 Tetraselmis chui
ATAATTGAAATTGAAATTGAAATTGTTTACAACATGTACCGTATGCGCCGGTTTTCACCAAAAGCCGGATGCGTCGGCTGCTGTCTCTGGGCCCTCCCAACTATGCCATACAGGGAACTTACAAGTCAGGGCTAGACCGTTAACCACCTAATCCAACCTCTCCAAGGGTGTTCGGGGGTTTTACTCCCCCCCGGGGAGGGTGCAAGTAGAGGCGAAGTATGTGTGAGTTGTGTAAGGATGCGAGAGGTGTCGAGGCGTGCTTTGGAGACGAGTTTATCTGGAGGGTCGGTGCGGGCAGTGAGAAGGGAGGTGAGACTCGAGATGGTGGAGGAGTGCGGTGTACCTGTGCGGCTCATGACAATGGGGAGGATATCGACCACTGTGCCTGGCCAGTGGTTTCTGATGGCGTTCGCGAGGGGTGTGTACTTGGTGCGTATGTGGTCTGCAGTGTGAGAGAGGTTATTGTCTGTGCAGTATTTCCATTCCCCTATCTGAATCTTTTTGATGGATGCGTAACGACGGCGACCGTTGGAGTGACCAACGAATCTGGGTTCGAGGATGCGGATGAAGTCAGGTTTGTGTGCAGGGGGGCGAAGCAGGGGGGGGAGAATCTCAGGGGGGAGGATGGCGGGGCAGGAGGTTAGGGAGTCATACGAGAGACCCTCGTCAGCAGCAACAAGGCGGGTGGACATGTGGGTGGGGTGAGGAGGGTGGCAGTCGAGTGGGGTGAGGGCGGGGGTGGGGGTGTCAAACGATTTTATGGGTTTGTTACCGAAGTCTGCTGTGATGGTCTCCCAGCGTCCTCCGTTGTGGCGTTCCAGGAGTGAGAGTAGGAGTTGTAGGGCGCTGTTGTGACGGTCCTGTCTTAGGCCAGACATGGAAGGGCAGTTACCGGCCATGTGACCGTTGCTAGTGAATTGGCCACATAGGGGGCAGCGCAGGGTTGGGTTGTGAGTGAGTAGGCGGGTGTTGTGGACACCCCACATGAATTCCTGTTTGTGTGTGAACTGCATATTTGTGAGAGTAGAGTGTTTTTTGTGGTAGGAAAAGTCTGCGCCGTCCGACTCGGCGCGAGCGAGGAGTGCTCCGTGTTTGGTTGTTTGCGAGAGGGGGGTGTGTGTGTGTATTGTGCTGTATTTGTGTGCGTCGGATTTGAGGTTGGTGTATCTGTAGGGAGTGGGGTCCCCTAAGGTTTGTGGGATGAGGGTGTATGGCCATGTCCAGTGGCCTATCGTGACTTCTGAACCGGTGGTGTATGTGGTATCGGGTGGGTGGCCATCCGCTACGTGGTTGGCGAGGGTGTCTGCTAGGTCGTTGCCGATGGAGTGGTTGTGAGCTTTTATTTTACCGAGGTGTGTACGGATGCCCGCGTCGCATCGGGTTTTAAGGGTGTGTGCGATAGATAAGAGGGTGTCGCGGTGAATGTGATGGCGGTAAGCTGAGGGGCAGTTTAAGTAACCTTGGATGAGGCGGAGGGAGCACGCACTGTCTGTGAGGAGGTGGGTGTGGCCAAGTTGGAGGCCTATGTCTATGCCAGCTAATTCGGCACGATTAATTGTATGTGAGGGAGGGGTAGAGGTCACCAGGATTTTGATTTTGGTGTCCGAGGCGGGGTGGGTAGCCGCTGCTCCGAGGGGGGTCGAGCCGCCTTTTTTCGAGCCGTCTGTGTAGACAAAGTCCTGCCAGTTCCAAGCAGGGGTGCCTCTGGTGGGGGGGTATGTTAGATGTACGCGGTCCGGGAGGGGGTATGTGAGGGGGTGTGTAGGGTTTGGGGGGCGGTGGTATATACCTGCTGAGTGGGGTGAGTAGGTGTCAATGAGGTGAGGGTGGGGGGGGGTGATGATAGGGCTGGGGAGGTGGGTATCGTATATAGATTCAAGAGTGTTGTGAAGTGCGGTCATGGCTGCGGGTGAAGGGAGGGTGGAGAGTGCGAGGGGGTTAGCGACGAGGTATATGTCGACCATCCATCGTGTGCCGAATGGGGTGGGGGTGGGGTTGCCGGTGTGTTGGTCTGGGGGTAGGAATGTGTTTGCGTCATTGGGGAGGGTGTAGAGGTGGTGAGTGTATGGTGAGTTGATGTATTTGGAGTGGCGGTAGGGCGTGTGTTCCCATCGGGGGAGGATGAGGATGGTTGCGCTGGGTGTATGAGAGGCTGTGAGGTGTGCGCTGGTGATTGCGTGTTCCATGGCTCGTCTCATGCATTCGTGGTCGTATTCGGGGTTGGCTATGTTGGTGCCTTGCCAGGTGTGCGGGGCGTTGCTGCCGCTAGATGAGAAGATTATGTCTTCGGGGTAGAGGGAGTGATAGGTGTGAGAGTGAAGGGATTTATTGAGGGGGTCGGAGTAGAGTTCTGTCTGGATGCGGAATGTGTGACGGAGAGCTGTGAGGAGGTCTTCTCTGGTGGCCCATCTATTACGGGTGGTGGTGGCGGGTGTGGGTGAGTGGATTTCCGAGCGGGAACCTAGTCGGGTGAGGAGGTGGTAGACCTCTTCTTCGAACGTATGCTGTGTGAGGTCGGGGCGGAAGAGGTGGTAGAGGTGGCGGACGCGGGGGCCGTTAAGGGTGGTGACTGCGCGGCCGTCGGGAGTGCAGAGTATGGTGGTATCGTGGAGTGTAGGGTGTGCGTGGATAGCGAATTTACCGGTAGGGAGCATGTCGAGGTCGGGGTTGATGGGGTCGTGGTTGAATGTGATAAGGGGGTGTGACCATGGAGGGGGGCCGGGGTCTGGCAGGATGGGTGAGGTGGAGGGGACATAGCCGGAGTTGAATGCAGTGAGGGCGGTGGGGCCGGAGGGGGTCTCACTGATGGTGTCGTGTAGCTGTAGACATGGGGCCCATTGCACTTCGTGGAGGTGGGTGAGGTCGTGTTGTTGGCCGCGGGCACACCACTCGCATTGCCACGAGGGGGGGCCCAGAGCTGGGCGGCACTGTGAGTGTATGGCAAAGTGTGTGCAAGTGCAGCAGGCGGAGGAGGGTTCTGTGTGCAGGGGTTCGTGGCAAATGGAGCAGGCAGCAGGGGAGGGGGAGGGGAGGCATACCGATGTGGGGGTGGAGGAGATGAGGCGGAAGCCGTCGTCGAGTTGAAGCTGTATGTCCCATTCCGTGAGGTGTTCCGGGGCCCATTCAACCATGTATTGTGTTTGGCCGTATTCTGAGTCTTTGTGTTTGGAAATGATGCGTGTGACGTCGCAGGGGGGGTAGTGGTGGTCGGATGGGGTGAGGAATTCTGTGTCGAGGTGTGTGACGGGGGTAATGGGGGTGGGGTGACAGGCGCGTGGGGTGAAGATGCCGGATTGGGGGGTGTGGGTCGGGCGAGGGATGTGAGGGGAGAGGAGGGGAATCCACGAGGGATGTATGGTGGTGGGGGGGGTTGCTTGGTGGGTAGTGTGTCCTGTAATGGGGAGGCGGTTGTGTATGGTGTCGAGTGGTTCGGTGAGGATTGCTGCTAGAAGGCGGATGGGAACTGAGATTGGGGTGGTGGACCCCGAGAGTGTGGTGATGGACTTGCAGGATTTGAGGATGAAGGAGTTTGAGGTGGCTCTGAGGAGGACTTGCGACCATTTGGTGATATTATTTTTCCAGAGGGGGGTGAGGCGGGGTAGGAGGGAGGCGTGTGTTTTGCGGGGAGAGAAGTCGCAGTAAGCTTGTTTATATGTGTGAGGGTCAGTGATGTGTGTGGCTTTGTTGCGGAGGGAGGTGAGGAGGGTGTTGTCCTGAGTGGTGAAGTGGGCGCGGATAGTGGAGGCGATAGGGTTGGTGAGGGAGAGTGGGGGGATGTTGTGGAATAGGGTGCCCGCGTCTCTTTGAGCACGGACCAAACATTTCAGTGTGGGAGGAGTGTGGCAGGTTGTCATGATGGATTCAGAGGGCCAGTGGGAGTAAGTTGTGGAGAGGGTGCGAATGTGTGCTCGGGCCATGTGGCCTCTGTATCCTGACATGTTCATTATTTTGTGTAGGTGACAGACTGTGAGTTGTGCGGCGTGTGCTTTGAGGGAGGGTAGTCCGTAACCTAGGTCTGATGTGGGGCGGTGGAGGGCGGTGCGGGGGAGACTACGTACCGATGAGACGGCGGAGCGGAGCGCGCGGCAGATTTGGCCCTCAAGAGTGTCGAGTTGGGAATCAGTGAAGAGGCCGAGTTGGAGAGTGAAATGCTTACCGATGAGGAGACCACGGATGACCCTGATTCTGCGGGATTGAGTTAGTGGGGAGGTGGAGAGGGCGGTGATGAGGGATGCAGTGGTACGTTTGAGTTCTTGCCAGTGTTTGGTGAAGTTGAGGGAGGTGTTCAGTTCTACCCCGAGGACGCGGTATGTGTCCCTGGGGCCAATGGAGGGGATGGGGGACTGGGTGGAGTTGAGGGTGATAAACTGTGATTGCAGGCGGGAAGCGAGGAGGGTAGTGTTGGCGCGGGTGAGGGTGTTGCCTGTGCGCCAGAGGGCCCCGGTGATGCAGCATTTGCGGATGTTGACTGTCATGCCGGTGTAAGCGCTGAAGAGGGAGAGTTTTCTTAGCTGTATGGTCATGTTGGGGGTCGAGCCCGTGGCGAGGCTGAGGTCGTCTGCGAAGGCGTGTCCTGGGTAGGTGGCTGTGGGTTCTGTGGGGTCAACGTTAGTGGTGGGGGGGCCTGGGCGGTAGCCCCGGCTTCCCACCGTGAGCCATCGAAGGAAAGGTTCAAGGAAAAGGGTGAATAGGAAGGGGGAGAGGGTGTCGCCTTGGAGGGTCCCGCGATTAATGTCGATGGAGGGGGTGGGGCCGTGTGGAGTAATATATGCTGTGGTTGAGACCCCATATAGGTGTTCGCATGTGTCAACAAAGGTAGGGGGCATACCGAGTTGACGCATATGTTTGAACATGATGCGGTGGTCCGCGGCGTTAAATGCGCCTTTGAAGTCCGCGTACATGATGTAGATGTCTTTGCTGTGGAGTTTCGCATCCTCCATAGTTGTGATGAGGGAGGAGAGGGCGTCGTGGATGCTGCGGTGTTGTCGGAAGCCGTCCTGTTGGTCGCTGAGAATGCCGTGGGTTTCGGCGTATTTCGAGCCTGCATCTTTGATTAGTGCTGTCCAAAGTTTAAGGAGGTTGTTCATGAGGGCGATGGGGCGGTAGTTATCGAGGAGGGAGGGGTCGCCTTTTTTATGTAGGAGGCAAGTGGTGCTGTGGCACCAGTCCGGAGGGGTGTATGATTTGTGGGCGAGGAGGGAGAGGAGAGAGAAGAGGGCGGAGCGGGTCGCCGTGGGCAGGAACTTAATGATTTCATTGGGGATACCGTCGGGGCCGGGGGCTTTGCCAGTGCCTAGGGAGTTGATGGTTTTATCGAAGGTGGCGCGGGTAATCATGTCGGCGAGGGTGAGAGAGGGGTCGCCGCGGGGTTCGATGGTAAAGTTGTCGGGGTTGTCAGGGAGTTCCCACGGGGGGGTGGGGAGTTCGGGGGGGGTGGCTCGGGCGAGTTCTTTAACGAAGTGAGTGTGCACCGCGTCGATT
Organism: Tetraselmis chui; assembly: GCA_026401115.1. Lineage (NCBI taxonomy): Eukaryota > Viridiplantae > Chlorophyta > Chlorodendrophyceae > Chlorodendrales > Chlorodendraceae > Tetraselmis > Tetraselmis chui. The sequence continues at coordinate 5,482 of JAPMLY010001188.1, forward strand.
ACGGCGGAGGGAGAGGATGCGGTAGTATTATCTGGATTGGTAATGCGGTGGAGGGTGGAGGTGGTGTCGGCGGGGGGTAGGAGGCCGCTCTTGATTTTTAGGCGGCGGTGGAAAAGTTTGGGGCAGGTGTCGTATACTGTGTTGGCACGGGTTTTTATTTTATTGATCCTATCCGTGGCGTTTGTGTGAAGTAGGTGGCGGATGCGTGCTTGGCATTGTTGTTTGATGGCGTCAGGGGAGAGGTATTCGGTAGTATTTAATAGGGTACGGGCTAGGTGGAGTGGGCCCTTGAGTTTGCTGCATTTACGGAGTGTAAGTATTTGAGTGCGTTTTTTTTTGGTGAGCCAGGTGGGGGTGTAGGTGTCCTGGGTTGGGCGTGGTTTCTTGTCGGGGAGAAGGGGCCAGATTGTGGCTGCGTGGTCCATGTGGCGGGATAGGAGTGTGGTGAATTGTGAGGCGAGGGTGTCAAGGGTGTCTGGGGTGGCCGATGTGAGTGAGGTGTTGATGATGGCTGCGTGGAGGGTCGCCGTTTGGTTAATAAGGTCTGGGGTGCTGGATTGGTACTCTTGTATGTGTTCGGGTGTGAGGGGAAGGCGAAAGGTGAGTTTGCGCGTCGTCTGATGGTTTTTGGGGTGGGTGTGGGGAGGGGGGGGTTGTGCTATTAGTGAGAGAGGAGCGGGGATGACCAGGTGGATAGCAGAGTGGTCTGTGAAGTGGGAGGGGGAGGGGTATACCGAGCAGGAGGATGGTGGGAGGGCAGTGGGCGTAGGGGGGGTGGTGAGCCAGTGGTCAAGGCAGCCCCCACTGCGGGGGAAGGTAGGGATGGGGTCGTGGAGGGGGAGTAGGTGGGATTTAAGTATGGAGGTGAGGGCAGGGTGACCTGTACCTGAGTGGGTGGAGGTTTGGAAGTCTCCTCCCCAGAGGGTGCGATGTTGGGGGTGTTCGTCCGCAAGTCGGAGGCCCCAGGCTGCGACTTCGGCGTAGAGGCGGGTCAGGTTGGGGGCGGAGAGTTGTGGCATATACGTGCCGATGAGAAGATAGGGGTTGCCTGAGTGGGGGATGATTTTTAGTCCGGCGATATGCGGGATGAGGTGGGAGGGCGGGGTCAGTACAGTGGAAGTGTGGAAAGAATTTCTTCGTACTGCGAAGAGAACACCTGCGTTGGGTAGGGGCAAATGTGAGTAGCGAGGTCGGGTGCTTTTGAGGTGGTAGTGTGGGAGGGCCGTGCGCCATCGTGATTTGTGGGTGTCGTGGTTGGTTTCTGTGAGGATTAGAACGTCCGGGTGGTGGGATGTGGAGAGGTGTTCAACGTCCATGATGGAGGTGTGAAGGCCTCGGGTGTTGAGGGTGATGAAGTGTAGGGGTTGGGCGGTGTGGTGTGGTTGGGTAGGGGAGGGGATGGGGGAGGGAGCGCTGGGGGGGGCGACCGTGGGGCTGGCGTCTGGTGGGGATGGTACGGATGGGTGGAGTGCGAGAGGGTGTGGGAGAGGTAGTGGAGGAGGCGATAGGTGGGGCGGGGAGGGAGTGGGGGTGGGGAGGGAGGTGTGAGGGGGGTTTGCGGTGTGGGGTTGTGTGGGTGTGGGTTCGTGGTTGGTGGGGGCGAGAGTGGACTGGTGGGGGGCGGGGTGAGTATGAGGAGGGTGACTTGGAGTTGGGGGTGGGGGAGGTGGTCGAAGAGCGTCGAAGAGCTGTTGTCGGCCCTGTGGGAGGGGGGTGGCGCGGAATGTATGTTGCCATAGAAGAGTATGTAGGGTGTATACAGATGCCTGGGGGTCGAAGGGGGGGGGTGTATATTTGTGGTCAGGAGGGGCAGTGGCTATGAAGTACGTGTGTAAGAGGACGTGAGTGCCGCATGACCATGCTCTGTCGGCGTCGTGTTGACGAGGTGGGTTGAGGAGGTGAAGGTCACCGACTGGAGGGGGAGGGGAGGAGTTCCAGTCAGAGAGGAGTTGGAGAGAGCGGTCGAGGAGGGTGGGGGGGGGGGAGTGATGTAGGGAGTCTACCCAGGTAGCTGAGGATTGTGTAAGGTGGAGAAGGCCGAAGTGTGAGTTCTGCCACGTCAGGACTAGGAGGGAGTGGTTCGGCGTGCCTGGACGTGGGGGGGAGCCGCGGTTGGCGAGGTTGGTCCACCGGCTAGGATAGAGGGAGTGATGGTGGTAATTATCTACCTCTGCATTGGTAACAACTGTGTATGTGTGGTCTGATGTGGAGTGGAGTTTGGTTATTGCGGAAGCGAGGCAGTAGAGGTTAGACAGGTCTTGATATTGGCCCCATTGGAAAGAGAGGGCAGCGGAGGTGTCCAGATAGCCGATAGGGGTGGGAAGGCCGGAATCGAGGTTCGAGTCGTGGAGAAAGTTGTGGAGTGCAGTGCAGCTGGTGCGGGGGTTGAAGTGGGCCGCCGTCGAGGTCGAGTTCGTCGTAGTCAGAGTAGTCGGGGGGAGGGGGCGGGTGGGCTTCGGCTGCAAGGGGAGGGGGGGTGGCTCCAGTTGGGAGGGGAGAGGATTTGGTAGGAGGGTGAGGGGAGGGGGGGTGGGGGTGGGGTGGAAGAGACGGGTGCGGGGGGGCGCGCGCTGAGGGGGAAGGAGAACGGAGCTTGCGGGGGGGTTTTGAGGGTTTGTGAATCCCGGCGGGGGAGGCTGGCTTGAGGGAATGGTCAGTGGGTGGGCGAGGGCGGGGGGGGGAGGTAGTGGAGGGGGGCTGCTCTGCTGGGGGGGGGTAGTTTGGGGGGGAAGGGTAGGTGGTGGGGTCAGATGATGGGTAGGTGGGGGTGGGGTGGGGAGGTGGGGGGGTAGCTGCTGTTGGGGGGGAGGGTGGGGTGGGGAGGTGGAGGAGTCCATGGGCTCGGAGGAGTCTTCAGTGATGATGGGGAGGGGGGTGGGGTGGAGAGTGAGCTGTGGGCGCGAGGGGGGGGTTGGGTTGGGGGAGGGGTGGGCATGGTAGGAGGAGTTGGAGATGGGATGTGATGATGTGGGTTGGGGTGTGGGCCGGGTGTTGTGGGGTGAGAGGGCCGGAGTGGTGGAGAGTTGGATGTCAGGGAGGGAAGAGAGGTCGAGGGGGGTGTCCTCTGTGTCCTGTTGGTGGAAGGTTTCAGGGTCCAAGTGCCATTGATTGGGGGTGTGGGTATCTGTGAGGTGTTGGAACCATTGACTGAGGAGGCCAGGGGTATTGCGGTGGAGGGTGTATCTTTTGGTGATGTTGAGGGGGTGGGGGGAGGGGGAGGTGGTGAAAATGGGGTCCGTGAGTCGGGCTTTCCCGAAGGCTGAGTAGTGGTGGGGGGTGATGGTGAGGGTGCAGGTGGAGTTGGTGAGGGTGCCTCTGTGTGTGTATGTGTGTTTCAGAGGAATGGTGATGGTGCCATTGGTGGAGATGATGATGCAGTACATGTCTGGGTTGAGGGAAACTTGGATGCTGGTGGTGATGTTGGAGGAATTGGAGGGGTGGGACCGAAAGTATGAGCCGTCGGGGAACTTGCGTAGGGATGTGTAGGTAGTGGGGAAAGTGGGGAGTGGGGTGGGGTGGAAGTGTGTGGTGTTGGTGTGTGTGAGGTGTTCGTTGGCTGTCTGGTATAATAGGGTGTGGAGCCAGTGGGAGGAGGGAATAGTGCCGTTGGGTTTGATGCAGGGGAGTGAGAGGGGGTGGCGGGATTGGATAAGTACTGTGGTGAGGCAGGTGTCTGACCAGGGTAGTCCTGGGACCAGGCCGGAGACGGGAGGGGGTGTGATGGTGATGTTGTGAAGGTGGGTATCAGGGGGTACGAGTTCATGGGGTGAATATGAAAGGATTGGGATGGATACAGGTCCTGATTGTGAATGGATGGGGTTCTCGGGGAGGTGGAGGATATTTACCCAAAATGCGGCCGGGTCGGCTTCGATCGGGGTTGGTGTGTCGAGCGGTTGAATGGCGTCCGCGAACTGGAGGACGAACTGGGCCTGTTCAGGGAGGTCTTCGAGGCAGTATTGGGGGTGGGTCGAGAGGGCAGAGCTGGTCGAGGTTAGTGCAGAGGCGAGGTCGCAGATAAGAAGGTCCTGTAGGAGGGCGATCAGTTCTGGGCCGGTGATACCGGAGAACAGGGGAGAGCGGATTTTCACGCGGCGTCCTGAAACTGCGGGGGCTGTGGCATCGCGGAGGAAGCGAATTTTCTGCTGTCTTAGAATGTTCAGGACCGAAGGGGAGAAGGTCGTGGAAGGAGGTACGGGACCGGCCGAGCTGAATTCACGTTGGTGTGAAGTAAGCTGGTACAGGAGGCCGATCGCTATACAGGAGGTGGGGATAGTGAGGCCGATTTCCAAAAAGCCTGAGCGGAGCTCGTCGGGGAGGGGAGTGGCATCGTCGCATTTCGTGGCAGTGGGGTGAGGGGTGCGAGAGGGTTTCGCAGACCAGCGCGTCTGGTGGGCGAGTTCCCGTCCGATTATATTTTTAACACGGTTGGGGAGGTCGGTGAGGCCGTTGACGCCCTCGAGAAGCCAGCGGCGGGCCATCGAGCAGGCGGACGCGATCGGGTTTGGGTGTGACTGGTCCGGCATGAAGATGCCATGGAGCCAGAAGCGTGCGAGGTGGGGGGGGGTGGTGGAGTACTGGCCTGTGAGGAGTAGAGAGTCGATCATCCTAGTGGAGAGGTCGTCGGCTACTCCAAGTGTTCCGGTTGACTGTGGGGCTGAGAGGACCAGAGGGGCATGGAGTCCTCGATGGATCGGGAGAGGGTCCGAGGCTGTGCCTAGCACCTGCTTGGGGCGGGGAAGTTGGGTGGTGGAGAGGAATGGGGTCAGCGGGTGACCCGCGAGTGAGTTCCTGGGGTGGTGAATGTCCGTGAAACGGCCATTCTGCGGGGGATCCCACACCAGCGCCTGCATGTAGGTGGGGGGGGGGTTGACTGGGGAGGACATGGCAGTCGAGCAGGGTGTCGGTAGAGGAGATGAGGTATATTTAGTGAGTGTAGCTTGTCGAGGTAGGCGAGAGGAGTAGTGCGCGTGTTGGCTGCACGCGACCAGGTCTGATGGGACCTGGGTTTGGTGGATGTTGGCGGCGGACAGGGACGTCCGGACGCTCGGAGGGGCGCGATGGAGTGCGCCGGCCGCCGGGTAGAAGTGTTTTTGTAAACGATGTGGAGCGCAAGGTTTTTGTAGTACTTTGACGGGTATCGATGAGGTTTTCGAAATGGATGGCGCGGTAGCTGTCGGGGGTGTGAAATTTAAATCCCTGGAAGCTGCGCCTTTGAGTGTGTACCGTCTGGTGTCGCTACGGATCCACTGACCAGTTAGAGCTAGGCTCGGGTGGGGAGAGGTGATAGGTGCGCGCTGTTCAGCGGCCCTGGTCACCAGTCTTGCGCTCGATGGGAGGCCAGGCCCAGAGCGAAGACGATCGGCGTTGCTCATTCGAGCTACCGACCCATCCCCTTGTTATATGGTATTTTGTAGTACTTTAGTAGTACTGTGGATCGTTTTACTGTCTTAAGTGACGGTAGGATGCGTTTTTTCTCCCACGCAATGACAAGCTGTCCGTCGCGCACCCCTCCTCCACCGCTATTGCACGCAATCATTTCGTCGCGTGTATGCAGCTTGCTCATTTCCACGGTGTTGAGGAGTGCGGATGAGGCGGGCGTGTCACACCCCACAGCCCCGTACGCAAAATTCGTACACGTACCGCGAGCCGATGCAACGCTCCCGCTTCCCCGCCCGACGATATGGCACTCTACCAAGGCTTGTCAGAGCGTCGAATGCTTGCAAGAGCTGAAAAAAGGTATAGTTATCGCCAAGCCGCGACCTCACCACGGCGACGGGCTCGCCGTTGCGGGGTTGGGAAAGTTGCCAAATTCTTGCATCGTCTCGATCTACCCCTCTCTCTCCCACGCAATGACAAGCTGTCCGTCGCGCACCCCTCCTCCACCGCTATTGCACGCAATCATTTCGTCGTGTGTATGCAGGTTGCTCATTTCCACGGTGTTGAGGAGTGCGGATGAGACGGGCGTGTCACACCTCACACCCCACAGCCCCGTACGCAAAATTCGTACACGTACCGCGAGCCGATGCTACGCTCCCGCTTCCCCGCCCGACGATATGGCACTCTACCAAGGCTTGTCAGAGCGTCGAATGCTTGCAAGAGCTGAATAGAGGTATAGTGATCCCCAAGCTGCGACCTCACCACGGCGACGGGCGCGCCGTTGCGGGGTTGGCAAAGTTGCCAAATTCTTGCATCGTCTCGATCTACCCCTCTCTCTCCCACGCAATGACAAGCTGTCCGTCGCGCACCCCTCCTCCACCGCTATTGCACGCAATCATTTCGTCGTGTGTATGCAGGTTGCTCATTTCCACGGTGTTGAGGAGTGCGGATGAGACGGGCGTGTCACACCTCACACCCCACAGCCCCGTACGCAAAATTCGTACACGTACCGCGAGCCGATGCTACGCTCCCGCTTCCCCGCCCGACGATATGGCACTCTACCAAGGCTTGTCAGAGCGTCGAATGCTTGCAAGAGCTGAATAGAGGTATAGTGATCCCCAAGCTGCGACCTCACCACGGCGACGGGCGCGCCGTTGCGGGGTTGGCAAAGTTGCCAAATTCTTGCATCGTCTCGATCTACCCCTCTCTCTCCCACGCAATGACAAGCTGTCCGTCGCGCACCCCTCCTCCACCGCTATTGCACGCAATCATTTCGTCGTGTGTATGCAGGTTGCTCATTTCCACGGTGTTGAGGAGTGCGGATGAGGCGGGCGTGTCACACCCCACAGCCCTGTACGCAAAATTCGTACACGTACCGCGAGCCGATGCAACGCTCCCGCTTCCCCGCCCGACGATATGGCACTCTACCAAGGCTTGTCAGAGCGTCGAATGCTTGCAAGAGCTGAATAGAGGTATAGTGATCGCCAAGCTGCGACCTCACCACGGCGACGGGCTCGCCGTTGCGGGGTTGGCAAAGTTGCCAAATTCTTGCATCGTCTCGATCTACCCCTCTCTCTCCCACGCAATGACAAGCTGTCCGTCGCGCACCCCTCCTCCACCGCTATTGCACGCAATCATTTCGTCGTGTGTATGCAGGTTGCTCATTTCCACGGTGTTGAGGAGTGCGGATGAGGCGGGCGTGTCACACCTCACACCCCACAGCCCCGTACGCAAAATTCGTACACGTACCGCGAGCCGATGCAACGCTCCCGCTTCCCCGCCCGACGATATGGCACTCTACCAAGGCTTGTCAGAGCGTCGAATGCTTGCAAGAGCTGAATAGAGGTATAGTGATCGCCAAGCTGCGACCTCACCACGGCGACGGGCGCGCCGTTGCGGGGTTGGCAAAGTTGCCAAATTCTTGCATCGTCTCGATCTACCCCCCTCTCTCCCACGCAATGACAAGCTGTCCGTCGCGCACCCCTCCTCCACCGCTATTGCACGCAATCATTTCGTCGTGTGTATGCAGGTTGCTCATTTCCACGGTGTTGAGGAGTGCGGATGAGGCGGGCGAGTCACACCTCACACCCCACAGCCCCGTACGCAAAATTCGTACAAGTACCGCGAGCCGATGCAACGCTCCCGCTTCCCCGCCCGACGATATGGCACTCTACCAAGGCTTGTCAGAGCGTCGAATGCTTGCAAGAGCTGAAAAGATGTATAGTGATCGCCAAGCTGCGACCTCACCACGGCGACGGGCGCGCCGTTGCGGGGTTGGCAAAGTTGCCAAATTCTTGCATCGTCTCGATCTACCCCTCTCTCCCACGCAATGACAAGCTGTCCGTCGCGCACCCCTCCTCCACCGCTATTGCACGCAATCATTTCGTCGTGTGTATGCAGGTTGCTCAAATCCACGGTGTTGAGGAGTGCGGATGAGACGGGCGTGTCACACCTCACACCCCACAGCCCCGTACGCAAAATTCGTACACGTACCGCGAGCCGATGCTACGCTCCCGCTTCCCCGCCCGACGATATGGCACTCTACCAAGGCTTGTCAGAGCGTCGAATGCTTGCAAGAGCTGAATAGAGGTATAGTGATCCCCAAGCTGCGACCTCACCACGGCGACGGGCGCGCCGTTGCGGGGTTGGCAAAGTTGCCAAATTCTTGCATCGTCTCGATCTACCCCTCTCTCTCCCACGCAATGACAAGCTGTCCGTCGCGCACCCCTCCTCCACCGCTATTGCACGCAATCATTTCGTCGTGTGTATGCAGGTTGCTCATTTCCACGGTGTTGAGGAGTGCGGATGAGGCGGGCGTGTCACACCCCACAGCCCCGTACGCAAAATTCGTACACGTACCGCGAGCCGATGCAACGCTCCCGCTTCCCCGCCCGACGATATGGCACTCTACCAAGGCTTGTCAGAGCGTCGAATGCTTGCAAGAGCTGAATAGAGGTATAGCGATCGCCAAGCTGCGACCTCACCACGGCGACGGGCGCGCCGTTGCGGGGTTGGCAAAGTTGCCAAATTCTAGCATCGTCTCGATCTACCCCCCTCTCTCCCACGCAATGACAAGCTGTCCGTCGCGCACCCCTCCTCCACCGCTATTGCACGCAATCATTTCGTCGTGTGTATGCAGGTTGCTCATTTCCACGGTGTTGAGGAGTGCGGATGAGGCGGGCGTGTCACACCTCACACCCCACAGCCCCGTACGCAAAATTCGTACACGTACCGCGAGCCGATGCAACGCTCCCGCTTCCCCGCCCGACGATATGGCACTCTACCAAGGCTTGTCAGAGCGTCGAATGCTTGCAAGAGCTGAATAGAGGTATAGTGATCGCCAAGCTGCGACCTCACCACGGCGACGGGCGCGCCGTTGCGGGGTTGGCAAAGTTGCCAAATTCTTGCATCGTCTCGATATACCCCTCTCTCTCCCACGCAATGACAAGCTGTCCGTCGCGCACCCCTCCTCCACCGCTATTGCACGCAATCATTTCGTCGTGTGTATGCAGGTTGCTCAAATCCACGGTGTTGAGGAGTGCGGATGAGGCGGGCGTGTCACACCCCACAGCCCCGTACGCAAAATTCGTACACGTACCGCGAGCCGATGCAACGCTCCCGCTTCCCCGCCCGACGATATGGCACTCTACCAAGGCTTGTCAGAGCGTCGAATGCTTGCAAGAGCTGAAAAGAGGTATAGTGATCGCCAAGCTGCGACCTCACCACGGCGACGGGCTCGCCGTTGCGGGGTTGGCAAAGTTGCAAAATTCTTGCATCGTCTCGATATACCCCTCTCTCTCCCACGCAATGACAAGCTTTCCGTCGCGCACCCCTCCTCCACCGCTATTGCACGCAATCATTTCGTCGTGTGTATGCAGGTTGCTCATTTCCACGGTGTTGAGGAGTGCGGATGAGGCGGGCGTGTCACACCTCACACCCCACAGCCCCGTACGCAAAATTCGTACACGTACCGCGAGCCGATGCAACGCTCCCGCTTCCCCGCCCGACGATATGGCACTCTACCAAGGCTTGTCAGAGCGTCGAATGCTTGCAAGAGCTGAATAGAGGTATAGTGATCGCCAAGCTGCGACCTCACCACGGCGACGGGCGCGCCGTTGCGGGGTTGGCAAAGTTGCAAAATTCTTGCATCGTCTCGATCTACCCCTCTCTCCCACGCAATGACAAGCTGTCCGTCGCGCACCCCTCCTCCACCGCTATTGCACGCAATCATTTCGTCGTGTGTATGCAGGTTGCTCAAATCCACGGTGTTGAGGAGTGCGGATGAGGCGGGCGTGTCACACCTCACACCCCACAGCCCCGTACGCAAAATTCGTACACGTACCGCGAGCCGATGCAACGCTCCCGCTTCCCCGCCCGACGATATGGCACTCTACCAAGGCTTGTCAGAGCGTCGAATGCTTGCAAGAGCTGAATAGAGGTATAGTGATCGCCAAGCTGCGACCTCACCACGGCGACGGGCGCGCCGTTGCGGGGTTGGCAAAGTTGCCAAATTCTTGCATCGTCTCGATCTACCCCTCTCTCTCCCACGCAATGACAAGCTGTCCGTCGCGCACCCCTCCTCCACCGCTATTGCACGCAATCATTTCGTCGTGTGTATGCAGGTTGCTCATTTCCACGGTGTTGAGGAGTGCGGATGAGGCGGGCGTGTCACACCTCACACCCCACAGCCCGTACGCAAAATTCGTACACGTACCGCGAGCCGATGCAACGCTCCCGCTTCCCCGCCCGACGATATGGCACTCTACCAAGGCTTGTCAGAGCGTCGAATGCTTGCAAGAGCTGAATAGAGGTATAGTGATCGCCAAGCTGCGACCTCACCACGGCGACGGGCGCGCCGTTGCGGGGTTGGCAAAGTTGCCAAATTCTTGCATCGTCTCGATCTACCCCTCTCTCTCCCACGCAATGACAAGCTGTCCGTCGCGCACCCCTCCTCCACCGCTATTGCACGCAATGATTTCGTCGTGTGTATGCAGGTTGCTCATTTCCACGGTGTTGAGGAGTGCGGATGAGGCGGGCGTGTCACACCCCACAGCCCCGTACGCAAAATTCGTACACGTACCGCGAGCCGATGCAACGCTCCCGCTTCCCCGCCCGACGATATGGCACTCTACCAAGGCTTGTCAGAGCGTCGAATGCTTGCAAGAGCTGAATAGAGGTATAGCGATCGCCAAGCTGCGACCTCACCACGGCGACGGGTTTGCGGGGTTGGCAAAGTTGCCAAATTCTTGCATCGTCTCGATCTACCCCTCTCTCCCACGCAATGACAAGCTGTCCGTCGCGCACCCCTCCTCCACCGCTATTGCACGCAATCATTTCGTCGTGTGTATGCAGGTTGCTCAAATCCACGGTGTTGAGGAGTGCGGATGAGACGGGCGTGTCACACCTCACACCCCACAGCCCCGTACGCAAAATTCGTACACGTACCGCGAGCCGATGCTACGCTCCCGCTTCCCCGCCCGACGATATGGCACTCTACCAAGGCTTGTCAGAGCGTCGAATGCTTGCAAGAGCTGAATAGAGGTATAGTGATCCCCAAGCTGCGACCTCACCACGGCGACGGGCGCGCCGTTGCGGGGTTGGCAAAGTTGCCAAATTCTTGCATCGTCTCGATCTACCCCTATCTCTCCCACGCAATGACAAGCTGTCCGTCGCGCACCCCTCCTCCACCGCTATTGCACGCAATCATTTCGTCGTGTGTATGCAGGTTGCTCATTTCCACGGTGTTGAGGAGTGCGGATGAGGCGGGCGTGTCACACCCCACAGCCCCGTACGCAAAATTCGTACACGTACCGCGAGCCGATGCAACGCTCCCGCTTCCCCGCCCGACGATATGGCACTCTACCAAGGCTTGTCAGAGCGTCGAATGCTTGCAAGAGCTGAATAGAGGTATAGCGATCGCCAAGCTGCGACCTCACCACGGCGACGGGCGCGCCGTTGCGGGGTTGGCAAAGTTGCCAAATTCTAGCATCGTCTCGATCTACCCCCCTCTCTCCCACGCAATGACAAGCTGTCCGTCGCGCACCCCTCCTCCACCGCTATTGCACGCAATCATTTCGTCGTGTGTATGCAGGTTGCTCATTTCCACGGTGTTGAGGAGTGCGGATGAGGCGGGCGTGTCACACCTCACACCCCACAGCCCCGTACGCAAAATTCGTACACGTACCGCGAGCCGATGCAACGCTCCCGCTTCCCCGCCCGACGATATGGCACTCTACCAAGGCTTGTCAGAGCGTCGAATGCTTGCAAGAGCTGAAAATAGGTATAGTGATCGCCAAGCTGCGACCTCACCACGGCGACGGGCGCGCCGTTGCGGGGTTGGCAAAGTTGCCAAATTCTTGCATCGTCTCGATATACCCCTCTCTCTCCCACGCAATGACAAGTTGTCCGTCGCGCACCCCTCCTCCACCGCTATTGCACGCAATCATTTCGTCGTGTGTATGCAGGTTGCTCAAATCCACGGTGTTGAGGAGTGCGGATGAGGCGGGCGTGTCACACCCCACAGCCCCGTACGCAAAATTCGTACACGTACCGCGAGCCGATGCAACGCTCCCGCTTCCCCGCCCGACGATATGGCACTCTACCAAGGCTTGTCAGAGCGTCGAATGCTTGCAAGAGCTGAAAAGAGGTATAGTGATCGCCAAGCTGCGACCTCACCACGGCGACGGGCTCGCCGTTGCGGGGTTGGCAAAGTTGCAAAATTCTTGCATCGTCTCGATATACCCCTCTCTCTCCCACGCAATGACAAGCTTTCCGTCGCGCACCCCTCCTCCACCGCTATTGCACGC
>JAPMLY010001189.1:0-5000 GCA_026401115.1 Tetraselmis chui
CAACCTTTCTCACTCGCTTTGTTTTTTGTAGCCATTGGAATATCGCTCATGTATAGCCATCATAGTGACGCGCAATAGTTGTATGACTTGTCGTAATAAATAATATGACGACGAAGAGGTATCCATATCCGAAAATTACCCATAACAGCTAGACGACATCAGTTTGTAAAAATCTGCAAATCAAAAGATCGCATTTGTAGTATCAAATCCAATCAACGAGCTAATGATAAGTGACACACCGAAAGACCGACAGTCAGACAGACAGACAGACCGACAGAGACAAACTCACATCCATACACACACATACAAACACAAACACAAACATACACACGCAAATTGAAGCAAATCAATATGTACGTACGAGTAGCCTATAGATGTGCCTCATAATAATGCCTTTCTGTTGATTTCACGAACACACACCCACTCCCTCTCTCTCTTTCTCTCTCTCTCTCTCACACACACACACACACACACACACACACACACACACACACACACACACACACACACACACACACGCGCGCGCGCGCGCGCACACCCACACACATTGTGTCTTTTGTAATAATGCACACACCATGTCTCGCTCACTACGTAATTTTGTAATCATTAAAATAATGCTCCTGTACCCATCCTCACGATGCGCAGTTGTTCTAGTCGAGTCCATATCCCTATTTCAAAAAGCGCGCTTCACACCATACATACGATGTGTTTTTCAAATCAAAAAACGTATTTGTATCTTGGTATGTCGAGTGATCGAATCCCACATAGCTGATGGTAAGGGTAAATACACACACACACATACACACTCTCTCTCTCTCTCTCTCTCTCTCTCTCTCTCTCTCTCTCTCTCTCTTTCATAGATGACCCACACACAACCAGATTTTAGCAAAACAATGTAGTGAGAGGCTGCAGAAGGGTTTTGGTACTTTGGTACTGCTGATTCTGAGTACCCGTACTACGGGTTTACAACATCATCAAAACGTACCGGCACCATACGGGTAAGTCGCGTCAGTTTACCATCACCAGGGAATGACAAGGGTCGTTTCATATGCACGACTTCATCATGTGGAGATAAATTGATGTAGAGATAATCACGTGCGTGCGAGTTGACTCCATTCCACGTCGTTTGGAGGTGGTGCCGACATCGGTTGAAATCGCAATTGCTTAAATGATCGAGCCGGACGGTTGCATTTTCACAGGCGGGTTGCATCTTTCCAGAGCTGGGCAGCGACGTCGTCGGCATCGACGATACATTCCCGACATTTGAACGCGGGGTATTGTGCACGACGCGCTGCAAACTGCTACTGACCACCATCTATTCGACAGGCTCATGCGGTGATTTCCGAGCTGTTGCAGCTGTTATGCAAACTGCCCCTTGAGCTTGTGCCGCACTTTGCGTGTAGTGACATTGCCGAAGCTCCTGCTGCAATTTCTTTTTGTAAACGAAGAATGGACAGACGGCAACTTTTTTCTTGCTGCGCGCGGCGGGCGCCTTGTTACTCGCGGGCCCTCCTCAAACTGGACATACATGGAAATGAACGCAGAACAGCCGCTGTTAAAGACGATTGTGTAAAATGAACAAGGGATGGGTGAAATGGCAGCAAGGGAGGTGCTCGACTGGGACTCGACAACTGCACTAAGTACATCTTGGTTAGTCTCACCGTCCGAGCGCTTGAACACAGCCACCGGCGCCTCGGGTGTCGTCTTCCGCTGCGCTTTCTTTTCAGCAGCCGCGGAGACGCCGAGGTAGGGCTGCACGGGAATGGTCGGCGGGTCGTCATCAGTGGGATGGGTCGTGGTGGCTCCGCTGTTGATTGGGGTGGGCGCCCAAAAGCCCTCGAGCGGCGACTGTAAATAAAAAGACGGAAATTTCATTTGAGTTGTCTCCAGAGCACAGGTGTGACAAAGTAAGTGATGACGATATGTAAACAGAGGCCGCACCTCTCTAGCTCTCAGGGGCAGCGACGGTGAGCCGTACGCCGTTCTTTGGGGCGAACGGGCACGTGAGCGAGGGCTGACTAGCGCTCGATAGTAGGGAGGCTCCGAGCTGCCGCCGGCGGCAGCGTAGGGATACGGTCCGGCTGGCATGTAAGGCGCGGATAACGACGAGCGCAGCTGCGAGTCGGACGACGTGCCGCCGTTGCCTCGCTCGTACAGCTTTGAGCGCAGCTCTTTGTTCTCCTTCAGAACCTCCGCCACCTGCTTAGTCATATTCTCCATGGTATTCAGCCCCATCGTCATCATTACCCGACTCTCCTCCGCATACTTGGCCTTGTCCTTGTTCCGCTTTTTACCTTGCACCGTCACCTCCTTCTCCGTGCTCTTGATGGCCTTCTTCAAGTGCCTGATCTTATCGCGCGCGTGTACCGCCTGCCACGGCCGCTGGTTATCGAGCGCGCGGCGCAGCTCGCCCACCTCCTCCTCGTGTTTTGCCCTAATCTCCGACAGCTGTCCCTTTTGGTACTCACGCCACACCTTGTTGAGACGCATCAGGAGGTGCATGAATGGACCGGTAGGCAAGCGAGGAAACACCTCGTGAAGGAAGTCGGTGGTCACGTTGATAGCGTGCTTGGGTAGCCAGTGGTACTCCTCCACCTTGACATCCACCGGGCGGTCCATCTCGGGCGCGTAGATCTCAGAGATCCAGCCCTCCTCCACCAAACACTCCGACAGGGTGACGTAGTGCTGACCGCGCGTGATAGCACACTTTGTCATCATGGACCGAAACTCGTCCGTGCCCTCCAACAACCCCACCAGCCGCCGGTTGTCCATCTTCAGCCGCTCCGCCTCCACCGCAATCTCCTTAGTCGGCCCCAAGTGCTGCGCCAACTTTTGTTTGTACATCTCCGAGTGCATGCGCCAGTCGCTCGCAGCTGTCTCCGTATTCTTCAGCTTCTTCTCGAGCGCCTCGATGCGCAGCATGCAGCCGGTGTTGCGATCCTACGAAACAACCCCGACGAAACGACAGCAATCACCAATGCGTGCTCAGTCGATCGAGCGGGCAAAGCTCATCAGCAACAATCGGCGCAGGTTCTCTAATCACCGCCATCGCTAGTGCGACGCGACTTTGAATATGCCCGTTTTATTTTGCTCTTGAAGATGGTAAGAGCGTGCGTTGTCCCACCGAGCGTGTGCAATGTCCGACTAAGAATTACTATTTAGAACCCCCTATACACATTGATCGGCACCGTATACTCCGTTCTTTGGTGTTCATAATAAAGCTATCATAAAGGAAGGGGTTATGTCGCTCTTCTTGCAGGGGATACGAGGGGAGCTGCATGAAAATAACGGTCACCACTCATCGCAATCTCTAATGTCATACTGAAGTCATGCGAGTTTGTACCACTTTGCACTGAAGTATGACATGGCCCCGATTGATCTTAATCGATGGCAAAACCCCCATTGCAGTGTTAGGAAGTTGGGCGCATTTATTCGACGGGGGCACCTCTTTCGACTCTTGATTGCGTACCTAACATGCGAGGCCCCTTTCTCTAACTCCAAAGATTCTAAATGAAACGGACAAACGTGCTACCCAAACCATTGCTTTACTATCCTTTGTCCCCATTAGAGAGCAGTATCAGTCGTTGTGTGATTGATTGATGTCTTTAGAATGGCTCTCACGTGCCAACATATACTACTTTTAGCATATTCCTTATTTTGTCCTATACTCTAAAATGATATATTTCATATTCTCCAATGCTAATGTATCCTATTTCCTGTACCATGCCATGCGCTTTCATTGAAGTAGGAAAAGCATTTGGTAAAGATTAGGGAACGCATAGATTTTTGTATAAGGGATCAAGATTCCTCACCTTGGTGTGCGCCAGCTCTTTCTCCATCGAACTCCCGCGCGTCTCCGCCGCTTGCGCGCGGTGATCCGCGAGTCGAAGCTGCAAGTGCGCCTCGTCCAATTCCTTTTGCATCCTCGCCCGCGCGCCCACCAAGTCATCGCGCTGTGCCGCCATGTCGCGCACCTGCATCAACAAATCGTCCGCCTGCTCCTTCGTCCGCCGGCCCTCCTTGTCCAACACCAACCGCCCCTCCTCCACCTCGCGCTTCAACGACACAATCTCGCGCGCCTTCACCAACACGTCGTCCTTCAAATCGGCCTCGCGCGACTTGAAATGGTCTTCCATGTCTTGCATACGCCGCTTCACCGTATCCAACTCCTACATCGGCCACCCTCAACCCTCAGTTACCCAAAACTACCCCACCCTAGTCTTTTCACTTTATTTCATGGCGGGGAGCGCACCGACTCGTAGCGGGTTGAAGACGTCATGGTCTCATTGGCGGCCGCCATCACCGCTTCTTTCTGTGGGCAAAAAGAAATGCACTTAGCGTTACTTACTTACCACCACCAACTTGCCCCCGCCAATGTGATGCCCCCTCTCTCACACACCACCACATGAACGTGATTCACAACTACTCTAATGCACGACGGAATATCAACTACGCTGCGTTATTAGACACCATAACATAACATAGCATGAACGAGAAAATGAAGAGGATTGTGCGGTGCATGAGATGAGTTGATCGTGCGGTGTTGCGTTGTTGACGGCTATGTTGATAGATGTGTGGGTGGGTGGGGGTGTCGATGAAGGAAGGGACGGAATGGTTGTGTTTTTTCGCGTACCTTGCCACTGAGCTGGTTGTGGATCTTTTGCCACAACTCCCATGAGACCCAAACGCCGCAACCACAAGTTTGCGCGGGGCCGTCGTCTACCGTCGCGTAGCCCTCCTTTGCGCAAACCTCTCCGCAACGCGCACACCGCAGCATCTCCCCGTTTCCGAGGACCGTGGGCGCCTTCACGCGCATTTTCGGCGTAGATATCCCCATGTTGGCGCACTCTATGTGAAGTAGTGACACCGATGTAAAATTAACAACAGATGAGCAGGGCGTCATGACAGTCAAATAGTTCTTTGAGAAACTGGCGCTGATGAAGTTCACTGATAAAGATGTGCCCCTGAGATTGGAATGGAGTGTATTTGTGTTGCCAAAT
>JAPMLY010001189.1:10000-32500 GCA_026401115.1 Tetraselmis chui
GTTTGCGCATTTCGCTCTTTGGTGGCGGTCCATTTTTTCCCGTTTTGCGAATTCACATTTTTCCTTTAGCTTACATTTATAGTTAGTTCCACAACCCTTTTTGAGTTTCTTGTACAAGCTGGAAAACCAGATGTCATCGAAATTGAGTGTGCATTCTTTCAACATTTCACATTGTGTTGGTACATTGTCTCTTATTTGATACCCCTCACAATTTTTCAATGAAGATTCTCCTGTCGCTGTCACTGTCTATCCACACAACTGTATTTATTGGCCCATCATATTGGTTACTTGAATGTCAAGTAAGTAATTCGCAATATTTGGCAAAAATGTAAGGGACTTGCGTGTCGGCAAGAAATGCAGTAAATGTCTGTTGGATTTACAAAGCTTGCACTGATTGAACTACTCTACAAATGGCATGTTTTTCCTGTTATATGTGCCACCTATTGCACTGTACTGTAATTACGAGAGCGCGGTCTGTTTTCTTTTTGTTGTTATACATTTTTGTTGGTCCGACAATAGGTTGCTTGTTTTATGTTTTAGTAAATAATATTACCCCTTTATTTGCAGCATTTACTACCCCTCACCTGTTCATTTGCATTCGTTCGTTCGCATCAATATATCACGTCGCGGCCCTCTTTATAATATAGTAAATTTATAGTAAATTCTTGTATTCGTTATTTGTCTTTCATCCTTCGAAACCAAAATATGAGTTGATATTGGTTGGCGCCCACTTGTGCACGGTTGGATTATAAACTTAGTAATGCACAGTGTTTTTTTTTTTAACGGTCTCGGGCTGTCGACGCCTGACGCCGGCCCGCGTCGCCCTTGCCCGCAGGTGGTGGACGCGGACTCGTGCCAGGACCAAGGGCTCACCTTCGGACCGGTTCTCCGCCTGGCCGTCTCCCCCAACGGCCAGTTCCTCGCGCTCTTCACCGCGAGCGGCAGTCTGGTAGTACTTTCCGCAGACTTCAGCCGGACGCTCAGCGAGTTCAACACGAAGAGCGACGTCGCGCCGGAGCAGCTCGCTTGGTGCGGCGCGGATGCGGTGGTTATGTACTGGGAGGAGGTGCTGCTGATGGTGGGGCCCTACGGCGACTGGGTGTACTACCCGATCGAGGAACCGGTGTGTTCCCCCTCCCTTGCGCAACACAGGCAATGCTTGAATAATCACCATTAGCCTTATGGCTTCATCTCTCAGTCTAATTATTCTCGTAATGGCTGATAGCATGTTTTCGCTCTACATTTTAATCGTTTTCACTATACTCTTTCTCGTTTTTTCTACAGTTTTGTCAATTTCCTAATTACTGATGCCTTTTTTCATTCGACTGCAGTGCGATGATATTCACAATGTAATTGTTGTTATTTTCTTTGTTCATATTTGTTCAGCTCACTCGTTTCTATACTATCAAATGAATTCGAAACACATACTGCTGTGTGTCCGCGTGTGTGTGTGTGTGTGTGTGTGTGTGTGTGTGTGTGTGTGGTGTTAAACCCTAAACCAGTCGCAATTCCAATCAAGGACCTACTGGTGTTCTGTGTCCTGCGTGGGCGCATTTTTGTCAAGGCCGCTAAAGGAAGGCCTGTCTCGCATTTATTTATGCAAAGAATCGTCATGTTTTCAGTGACTGACCTGGGTCCAAACGGAGAATTTTGTAGTCATGATCAGAATGACAAAGGCAAACCTCCCACTTCTGCACCGCCATCCCTTTTAATGTTGGTATTGGATGACCCAAAAAGGGAATAGCTGTCTTCGGATGACAGTTTGTTCCATATCCAGTGTGTCACCCCATCCCATATGCACCACCGGCAATGCTTGATGAACTGCCGTTGGCATTGTAGCGTCACATCTCAATGGAACAAGTCGCATTATTTATTGACAGCGTCTATGTCGTTCTATATTTTTGCCGTTTTTATTATATAATTTTTTATTGATGTTGTTCTTTTCTTAAGTTTTTCCATTTTCATTTTTATTATTGCTGTGATTTTCATCGTACTGTTCGATGATATATGAAGTGCAGTTATCATTATTATTTTGCTTGTTTCTATTCGGTCAGCTCATTTGTTATTTCTACCATCAAATTAATTCATAAGAACTGTTATTATCGCGCGCGCGCGCGCGCGTGTGTGTGTGTGTGTGTGTGTGTGCGCGTGTGTGTGTGTGTGTGTGTGTGTGTGTGTGTGTGTGTGTGTGTGTGTGTGTGTGTGTGTGTGTGTGTGTGTGTGTTTTACGCAGTTCAGTATTCACATTTCCGTGCATCCAATCCTCGTTGGAATTTGAATCAATGAGCTACTTTTTATTGCTCTGCGTGGGCGCATTTACGGTAAAGGCCGTCGGAGGAGGGACTGCCTCATATCTGCCTGGCTGCAATAGTCGGAATGTTTTCAGCGACGAACCTGGGTCACTTCAATCGGATAATATCGTAGCTATGATCTGCGAAAATGACAGAGGCAAACCTGTCGCTACTGCATCGACATCCCTGTGATATCTGTATTGGGTGACCCAAAAAGTTCATAGCTGTCTTCGGATGGCATATCCTTCGTTACTCCATAAAATCTCGCGATGCGTCATACCTTGTTGCCACGCTGTCACGAGGTGACAATGGCGTTGCCTCTCGATGATCCTCCATCCATGGAAGCATCAGTACCGTACGTATCCATTCATATCGTTGGAGTATTCGTATGAAATGAAGTTCCTGCGTGAAAACCAAGTCTACAGATGGTATGTATTTAACGTGTCTTGGAGGTGTCTGGCGGTGCCAGGTAACTGCCCATGCTGTTAGTTTACCTGCGAGTCGTTGCAGTTACTTAGTATTTACTTGGCAATCGCAACGCCATCATGCTGTACACGAAAATATTCAAAGTCAAAGCTAAGCACGGGAATGTTCTATCGCATCTTATGTGTGAAATGAATTAATGGCGTTCGACTTCCATCTTCAAACCATAGCAATGGGCGCAAGATTATTCTGCGCAACGCGACTTGTTCACCTATGCAGTATGCGGCATCAAGCAGTAGCTGCCTGAGGCGGCAAATCTCCCCGTTCCCGTGAAAGTGATATTTTGCGACTACACCCATTATTTGATAATCTCTGATCGCTTTTCCTTTGATTTCAATACTGTCCAATCCGATTATCTGAACTCCCGTATCGTTGATCGCCGTCTGTTGTCGCGCAGCAGGTGCTGTATATAGCTTCGCAGATTCTCGAGTTCCCACTCTGACCCGTCGTGTGATCCAATTGCCCTGTTTTTCCTCAGGCGGTGTTGGTGAGTGAAGTGGACGGGTTGCGGATAATCGGCAACAGCAGTGCACAGCTGCTGCGCCGCGTCGCCGACTGCCTCGTGGATATTTTTCGCATCGGCGCCACGTCCCCCGGCGCGACACTGCTCGACGCCCGTACCCTTTTTGACCAAGAGGTGCGAATGCTCCGTTTCCGCATTGTCATATTGCAGTTTAAAGAACAAAAATGTAAATGAATAACCTTATGTTAATTGTCATCTAATGATATGTAATTGCGTTCATGTGATGTTGCTTCTAAATTGTATTTTTTGTAATTGAATCATGCATTTCTCTATATATTGTGTTCTTTCAAAATTGTGATACCTTATCATTCGCAGCCTTCTCTCGTATTTATCGCTAATTTAATTAACTTACATAAAATGCAAGAGCCACAAGACTCTAAGAAAAGGGGGCGTTGTGATTCTATGAACCGCTTTTACTGTGTCGACGTGTAATTGGATTTGTAAGGGTACCTCATAGTTTTGTATTTACGACTTGGTGCTAATTACCGATTCATGCGGTTGCAACGTCGGCGCGGTTAGGACGCCAAGGCGGACGAGCTCCTGCGCAGCATCCCGGACCTCGGCGAGGCGGTCGCCAGCTGCTGCGAGGCGGCCAGCACGGAGTTCAACATCGCGCGTCAAAAGATGCTCCTCAAGGTGAACCCCGCAAACCCCGCGAACGGACGATGCTGAGATGGGGAGGGGGCGCCGATATTTTAATTCTACTGGAAATATATTCAATTGTAATCCAGTGCTCTATGTGTTGTAATTTTTTTGTAGCGATGATTGATTACAATATTTATAACTCGTCCGATTTAAACGATTTTATTTTATTTTATTATTTTCTTCTCTTCCATTGAGCATTGCAGGCCGCCTGCTACGGAAAAGCCTTCTGCCCCGACTTCCCCAAGGACTCCATTTACTCCGTCGCGCAGAAACTGCGCGTGCTGAACTGCCTGTGGGCGCCCGAGCACGGGCTGCCCGTCAGCATGGCGCAGCTGGAGGCGCTCAGTCTGCCCGTCCTCGTCGCCCGCCTCACCGCCTCCCGGCGCCACCTTCTCGCCCTCCGCATCAGCCGCGTCATGGGCCTCCCGGAGGAGCCCGTCCTCACGCACTGGGCCTGTGCGCGCATTTCCACCTCCACCCAGGTAATGCATTATCGGTGCTCAGGCCCGTGTCCATTTTTAGGGTATGTCGTCATTTTAGGTTTTCACCAAACAGTGTTTCTCACCACATTTATGATATTTTGATTTACGTGCAGGTTAGAAGGGACATGTACTTTAAGCATTATGTATTAGGTTCTGCCGTTATTAGACATCGAGCGTGCTTTTTGAGTTCAGATAATTGGCGTGAATGCTTAAATTCATTTACTTACAAAACTAGCACTGTTTGGTTTTAACATTATATGGTTTGATGGATGTGGGATAGTCTATGCGTGGCCGCTTGATTTACAGATTTCGGGCGTCATCTTAGATTTTGCACTGGTATCGCTGCTTCAGATGGTGGACGGTGAGCTGGCAGAGCAGCTGCTGTCCAAGTTGGCCGCCTGTCCGGACATCCGTTACGCGGCGATTGCGGGTCACGCGCAGGCGCAGGGGCGGAAGCAGCTGGCGGTCATCCTGCTCAACCAAGAGCGGCGCGCCAGCCAACAGGCGCGCCCCCCCTTCACACCCCTGGAACTCCGGTTTGTGGTACTTTATGCGCGTATGTTCGAAGAACTGACGGCACAGCTCGTTGACGCGTGGTAATTACTATCTTCAATCACGCTACCCACCTCTGTCTATATTTTTAGAGCTTAGCCAGGCCGTGATTATATGGCATACAAGAGTCCCATACAGTTGTGCGTGGATGCGTTTGGGCAGTTCTGTGTTTAATCTTTCTAAAATCAATCATTTGGTATGTGTTCGTGTCCCTCTGTGCACGCACTGCGCGCCGATGTTATAGCTTCCTATTGTGCTGCTTGTATAAAATCTCTAAAATCTCTCTGTTGGCTTGTCCGCCTGTCCTTCCTGTCTTCCGTCAGCTCGATTGGGTTCGGTACGGCAAATACAACATCACGGGTTGGAAAAGGCAAATGGATACAGTATCATCAACTTCTTTGGTTTAGGATTATTGGCGATATGAGGAATATCGACAAGTGCTAAACAAGCGGTACATGTGGTTTCGTCTTAGTAACTACTGCGCATCTCCACTATTGTTACATAAGCCAAATTTTAAGATTTCATTAACCAAAAAAATGTGTGTGTGGGTGGGTGGGTGAGTGGATGTGTATGATTGGGGGCATTTCGGTGTGTGTGCGTGGGCGTGCAATATATAATCAACACCATGGGCATTCAATCACAACGGTGTTCCTCTAGTGAACGAATATCATCGATCTGTTTTGCGCAGTACCTAAATGCTATGTAGCGTAGCGATGAAGCTCATCCTGAACCAGAAATGTTTGCAATACCTCATCGCTACTATTGTTACAGAAGCCACACTTCAAGATCCCCTTACAAAATATGTGTGTGTCGGTGGGTGGATGTGTATACATGGGAGTATTAAGGTGTGCGTGTCAAAGTGATGCAAAATAGAATTAACACAATGGGCATTCAATCGTGATACGGGACAGAGAGATAGACAGATTCTAGAACATGTGATTAGATCATAAAACAGCTTTGCCGCGTCTGGTTTTCAAAATCGTTTGATCGAAAAGCTGCGTGTCGATAATGAACCGGAAATTATTCGATGCAATTTGTTTATTTACCAGAGAATTGGGGTGGTGATGTGCCTTGCGTGCCACGTATGTGTGCTCGATAATATTGGGGTCATATTTTTCCTGTAATAAACCCAGGTAGATAAACGATTCCCTCGCTTTTTATTGAAATGAAATTGATTGCCATATCGAATCGTGTGCAAATATTGGGTGTCTTATTTACATTTATTCTGATGCTACCATACCTGTTTATGTGCGACCCAATACGCACTTTCGATGCGCTACTATTTATTTTCTGAAAGCGTGCCGCCTCCCCTGCGCGACAGGTCCCGCTGCTGTTGAACCTGGGCGAAGAGGAGGAGGCGCTGGACAAGGCGGTCGCCAGCGGCGACACCGACATGGTGTACCTTGTACTGTTCCATATGTACCGTCACCCCTCCCGCCAGCTCCCCGACTTCCTCGCCCTCATCCGCAGCCGACCGCTCGCGATGGCGCTCTTCTCCGCCTACTGTCGCAAAACAGAGCCGGAGCTCATGAAGGTCGCCGCCGCATTACTCACCATAAACCCTAATATATCTCAAAACCCTAATATTACCCTAAATATGAGAAACATCGATGTTGATATTGTTTTGCAGATTTTTGTGCTTCCCCGCGCGACACCAAAAATAACCCCAAACGACTTCAAAACCCTAATCAAAACCCTAACCAGGAAATCGGTCAAATTGTTTATGTTTTGTAGTGTGTTATTTTTTCTGATTTTTTCAATGCATGTGGTCACTTGTGGTGAGCAGACGGTGTACCTGAGCCACGGCGTGAGCGACGGAGTGGCGGAGATGATGGTTGAGGACGCAGTGCGCGTGCGGTCCGCTCACATGGGAACCTCGCGCGCCGGCACCTCTGCCGCTGCCGCCGGCGATTCGAGCTCCGCAGCGCCCATCGATGTGGTGCGCACGCTGGAGAAGGCGAGCGGAGAGTACGGCGCCAACAAGGTGCGCCGCCATGTGACATGCTCTCTTCATAAATTTTGCTAAGAAATTTGTAATGATTTTGACTTTGACGTATACATTCCATTCGACTGCAACAGCCAATTACGCGTTTCTTTTACATTAGGCGCTCTGAAAGGATTTTATGTTTTGTTTTCCTTGTTTCGTGGGATATTTTGGGATATTTTCCTTGTTTCGCATGTTTTTGCGTATTTGTTTTTAACCACTGTTCTTCAGCAACAGATAAAGTAGCTTCCATTGAGTAATTTCCATTTTTGAATTCGCATATTTGGGCCACACATTACAGCTGAAATGTTTTGTCAACGTTCTAAAGTAGATTTTGGGGGCTTTTGGGCGACAGGAAAATGTGTTCTACCAAAAATCGACGGAGGAGTTTGCAAAGCTTTGCAAAATGCAGGGCGCGCTGGAGAAGGAGACGGGGCAGAGTCTGTACGCGGGGCTCAGTGTGGCGGAGACACTTCAGGTGGCGATTGCGACAGGCAACGCGCGCGCTGCCGCCAACATTCGCTCCGAGTTTAAGGTCTGCCAAACTTGAATTGCGTTTTGTAGGGCGAATAATTTAACTTCGCATTGTTTGTTCAATGCTATTTTTTTAATAACCCATTTTTTTGAGGAAAGTAATATGTGTGATTGTTTCATCAATATTCAATTATTCGAGCTTAGTGTCACTTTCTGTCAATAGTTTTGTTCTATGCTGTCAGTTTTTAAGAAAGATAGCATATGGATATCTGTGATTTAAATTTGTAAGCCCAGAAACTCGTTGCCCTTGCCTTGATTACACGTCGATTTTTGTGTGATTGCCCTTTGTTTCGTTGGTGGTAGGTCGAGTCCACTGTGTTTCATTATTTGCCTGCATTTATATATTACACATAAAATATAGTTTGCGTTTGAGCTACCCAGTGCTTTTGTCTGTATTTTTTGCGTAGACTTGATTATCATTTGTTGAGCAGAAAAAGGTGTGAAAAAGTCTAAAAATGCGCGCAATGCAATCGGCGGTACTATACTCTCGAGGCAATTCTCAACTTTTACGTGTTTTGTTTATAAACAATGTGTCCCATCATTTGTAATAAACTGCCTTCAGTTTGGCCGTCACTTCATATACGAAAAAATGAGTTACTTACAACTTTCATGTTTTGCGGTGTTTAGATCAGCGACAAGCGCTTCTGGTGGATCAAAGTCAGAACCCTTGCGAAGCACAAGGATTGGGAGGGGCTGGAGGCGTTCGCGCGGGAGAAAAAGGTGACCCGCCACTCATTTAATCAAGTCGTGAATATTACAGTGAATGCCGACTGACGCGCCGACAAAACAATCAGTCTTTCGGCAAAATAAAGCAATTCCTCAAAATTGTGACATTTATTGAAAGAGAACTGCAGTATCGAAATAATAATTTACAAAGGTTTTTGAAAACCCGGGATGTCTATTACTTTGGCTTGGCTTTCATTTAAGTACGCGGGATTGGGAGATTGTAAAATGTTGAGGTATTCCTATGTCATTTCTCCTGTGTCTTTTTTTTGTGCAGGTATCGCCCATCGGCATCGAGCCCTTTATCCAGGCCTGCAAGGAGCACGACGCGCCGCAGCACGTCCTATCGTATATGATCAGCCGAATGACGGATCTGAAGGCCAAGGCGGAGGCGTACGCGCAGGTGATGCCGACCCTCCCTTGAGACCATCCTAACTACACATTGTGAATGAATGGCGCCCCTTTTAAATCATTTGCGGACACCTGGTCATTAATATAATGCTTGTGTTGGAAATCTTGTCTTCAAATTCACTGAATTAGTCCTTTTCAGTTTTTTTATTATTGCATTTCGTCAAAAATATCCTTCCATCATTTGCTTTTTTTTCATATGAAATATTTTTAATCTGTCGATTTGCGTTTCTTCTGTGCCACTTAATTTATTTGATCGATGTTGATTTTTGTGAGCTGGTCCAAGTTTCGACACATTAGACTTGTAAGTCATATTGTGGGTTTCAGAACGATTTGTGCTTACGGACTAAGAGGCAACCTCATTCGGCCCCATCGCGTCATGATTGAATGAAAGCCCACCTCCATTGCCACCGTTCCGGTTCGCGCATAGCAATCAATAATTCACGCCAGTTTCAGATCGCGGGTACTGCCGAGCATCCGTAAACGAGTAGTGACAAGATTGTGGAGTTGCATGATTGTATGTTCACCCGTCATAAGTGCGGAATAAAAATTCAGGATGAAGCCCAAATTCACAATTCTTAGACATTGTAAACAAAAAGATGAATTGTGCGCTGAATGATGCAACGGATGTGCGTAGTAAAAGCGATAGCGAGAGTAAACTTAATTTAATTATTGGCGGCGTCTAAACTCTCTGGACCCTCCTGTCACTCGTTCCCTCTTGCTTTTCCTCGTCTACCATGTCCTCGTGTTTAAGGTGCTTCCTGTAATTCATCAATACCGGCGTATATATGAACTCTCCAATCATATATCGCTGTGCGATTAGTGCGTAGCAAGTTTGATTTCAATGTTTTTGCCGTTCGGTTGATTAACAAGCACCGGCTTGGTATTGCGCAGGTGGGCCTTATCCGAGAGGCCGCGGAAGCGGCCGCGGCGGCCAAAGACGCCGACATGCTGACGCGTTTGAAGGGAATGGTCGGACAGAGCAGCGCGATCGGACTGGCGATCGATCAGTTTCGGGATCGGCTCGGCGTCTCTGCGCCCTCGGCCTCATCGTCACGTTGACCCCTATAAGTCCTTCCCGGACGCTGATGATAATGATATAGCCCTTGTAAGTAAGTATGCTACCCGCGACAAGACTGAACTATCTGGAACAATTCATTAGTCAAAATAGCCATCGTCGACGAGTCATCTCGTGTCCTTTTTCTTGAGTTTTCGTTTAAGGTGTGGAATCTCTAAACCCTAAATATGGAAACGCGATAGGTTCGGAATACTTAATTCAACATTTCGTGCAAGAAAAACTTGTACTGGAAAGAGTTTATTATCGTGTGTGTGTTCCCTCTTTTATTTGTAAACAAACTGATGTGAATATTGTTTGGGTGAATTACATTGAATCCCAACTGTGCAGCCGAGCTGGGTTTCCTTATTATTTAAAGGCTGACTTTATGGGTACGCGAGGAAAGAGCGAAGATGTGCTTGCCAGCATGCGCTTAATTACATAATAATCTAGGCGCCATTCTACAACGCGACTCGTGTTTTGCTATTACTTGCTACTGATGCCTTTCAGGCGGTGCATTTCTGAAAAGCGATACGGTGATTGGTTGTGTTCCGACGAATGTCGCTGCTGTGTCGCACGCCGACGGGGCCGATTGCAGGCGCGGTATTAATGTGCTTATTAACTGGCCGTCGCTGTCGCCTTCCGCTCCAGATTGTCCCGGTTCTTTTGTCGAACGCCCTGTTTTGTCACAAATCACTCCGCTCAGAAAACGATCACATATCCAAACGCTCCACTAAAGTTTCGAAGATATATTTTTGGTACATGTACACCGAACAGGTGCGACGCTTCTGATTCCGATCATTGATAGTAGAGCGAGCGCAAATACGTATCCGCGCACTCGCCAGCTATTTCCTAAGAAGGCGTGTCTCAGTTATTACTCGTTCAGATGGGTCGCGACTGTTTGGGTGCGATGACGAGGCTGGGACGTACCTCGATGGTGCGCGCCTTGACGGGGCTCTGGCCGTAAAGTGCGCGGCGGTGCTTCGAGGCCGGGAGCAGAGTCGGCCGCATCCCACCGCGAGATGGATTCTTCCAATGTTTTTCCATCTCGTGCACCTCGAGCCGAATCCCCTGCACGACCAAGGCGCCGAGCATCTGGCGGTAGAGGCCCCAGCACGTCGCGTTCTCCACCTGCGCACGCGTGCGTATCGTCTTTTCGAACTTGAGCGTCGCTTCGGTCACTTCCTGCGCCCCAAAAACAAAATGCAGCAAACTTAGCCATACCAAACACTCAGCAGTCTGCTAATAGTAAACTGCATATTCACTGGAGCAACCAATACATACCAGCGCCAAGCTTAAGTCAACACCCTTGCCAAAAAGGAAGAACGGTGCGTTTGAGTCAATAGAGGCACATTGTCTACTAAAGCAACCAAAAAAATATTAAGTTGGCTCGTTCGAGAAAACAATGTATTATTATTGGGGACATTTCTTGAAAGCGCGGGAGTGAGTCGTCATTCCTGTGTTTTCCTATGACTGTTCGCTGTACATTCGTGTTCGGGAGATTGCAAGCGGTGGCGAAGCGGGTGTTGAGGTGACGCGCCGCACCTGAAGCGCCTCGGCATTGGCCTCGTCCTTCATCAGCACGGACACCTGCGCTTCCAGCACGGGCCGCACGCCGTCCCAGCTGTCCTCCAGTAAAAAGTAAGAGTCGTACTTTGTCGGCGACTGCACTTTCTGGGGCTTCCGAAGCGACCCGCGCAGTCCCATGTAGCCGTGAGCCTGGAGAAGAAGCAGGGCGCGAGAAGATTGGCAACGACAAATTCCGTCATTGGACCCGCGTTTTGCCCATCAGCGGAATATTACACCTTTCTGTTGATTAATACGAGTGGATCATAATCAGCTGCGCTTCAATTATTAACATTGCGTCATTTGTGACAACTCGAGCAGTTGGCAGTAAACTAATTACAAGTTAAAGCTTTTTGGCCTTACCCGAATGTGTAGTTTCTATACACTCATTCATTTTTTTGCAAGAACGTCGTATCAATTAAATTTACCAGTCGCTGAAGGGATGGTTTACATGATTCGAAGCGCGTCACGTACGCGATGTAGTATTTCAATTGTGCAACGATGTGAAATTCGCCTTTTGGGAATTTTTTTCCCTTCCCATCTTAGGGTCGACATTTAGGGTCGATGGAGAGGCAACAAGTAGATGGTGTCGCGGCGCACCTGCAGGACGTCGATGATGGTGTCTTCGAGTAGCGGGTTGCCGTTGTCCACCCACGTCATCACCTCACGGTACATCATCTTGATTTCCTTGAGTTCCTTGCAAAAGGTGAACTCCTCCACCGCCTGCCGGAACGAGTTGAAGTCCATCCGTGCGTCGTCACTGTCCAGCAACTCCTGCACGTGACAGCCGCCCGGACACCGAATTATTAGTCAAGTCTTCAGACCGCCAAAGACCAGTGTTTCACGTTAACCCTGTTCCTGTACTTGTTATCAAACAGCCTGATAAATAATCTTTTATAAATAAATCTCGCGCATCACATATGTATGGCAACATTTCTTCGCTGCAGGAAATGAGGTACCCGTATGAAGCGTTTACGCAATAAGTATTAAACATTTAAGAAAAGGGATAATAAGGTTCTGCGAGGAGTTCACGGTCTATCAAAACGGAAGAAATAACGGCCCGCATATTGCGCCGTTCTCGCTTTCCAAGTTAATATGTTTGTGGAAGTGAACATAAAGTAATTTGATTGGAAATTTGTTAATCAAGCTTCTTGGACGCCTCACCGCGAAGCCGACGATGACGCGTGTCTCGATACCCAACATCTCCGCCTCGTACGCTTCCATCACCCACTCCAGCGCCATGTCCAAGTCGATGATGCCGTCCATGTCGTCCCTGACGTATTTCATGATTCGGCGAGGCAGCTCTTGCCCAGCTTTCGTCCCCGGCTACTCGCGCAATCAGTGCAGTAGGAAAGTCAGTACATCTTTTGTAATCACACACGTTGCGCTACTCAATTACGTTGTTATAATTTGAAATCATGTCACTCATTCCCATTCCCTGCGGATGAATTGGTGATATTTCTTTGTCGCTCGAACTCAATAAATTCAATATGGTAATTTTTCAATCAGCACAAATCATTAAAAGAAAATATGGCGCCAATAACATTAATTCAAGATCTCAGACAGCGTTTCTAAATTGCAAAGATGAGCGATTTAAGTATATACTTTCAATCCTGCAGAAAAGGGGGGCTTTACCCCAAAGAAGTCTGGCAGAAGGCCCACAATAGTTCGCGCATTGACCTCAGCCTTGCCCTCGTTGTGCTCCCACCGCAGGCCACTGCCCGCGTTTTCGTGCAGCGCGGAGAGGATGTTCATATAAAAACGAATGCCCTCCTCGGGCAACGGGTCGAAAAGGCCGAGCAACCGCCCAAACATGTTGACCCGCTTAAACTTGTACCTGGAAGGGTGGGTGTCCGCAATATCTCCGGCATTAATTCCCAAACTATGAATAAAGATGAGAAAAAAATGCATACGCATCTAAAATAAATCTTACCGACTATTCATTGACAGCGGTGGGAGTACAACACGTTGACTGTATTGGAAGCAAGTTGTTTTGACGCATTTGAGAGAACCAGCATTTACACACTCCTAACATTTGAAGAATGGTATATATTAACTGTTGGTTGTGAGCAGTACTGTGGTATTCATGCGAATATACGATGTACTGTGGTATTATTGCGATGTACTGTGGTATTTATGCGATAATACGATGTACTGTGGTATTATTGCTTATTGCTAAGTACTGTGGTATTATTGCGATGTACTGTGGTAGTACTGTGGTATGACGCGAGTGCTGATACGTTTATGCGCTGCCCACCAAAAGGTACGGGTGAGGGGTGCAGACGACGCACCGGTGCGAGAGGAGGCCAGTGACGAATCGAAAGAGGTGCGCCTCAACAAGCATCTTCATGCCGAAGAAGCGCGTGAAGTAATCGTACGTCCATTCCTCGATCGTTTGCATCGCCATCCCTTCCGCCTCGGCGGGCGCTTCCATGACTGTTCAATACACATACGAGCGGCGCCAAGCAGAACAAGGACTTGCTAAGTAGTGGTTGATTGCCATTGCATAAGGATGACAATATGACCTTAAATGTTAACGAATATTTCTTAAGAAATTGTTATCAATAAAATCAAATCAGTGGCTAAAATCAGAAACGTACCTTATAACAGATATTATGATTGATTTTGTTATATTTAGCAATTGATAATTGACTTTAATACGCCATCCATGTGAAAAGAACCTACTAGTAGGTTAAAAGATAAATGACAGCATTGTACAAGATTAAGTATGTTCGAGTCACCTTCCAAGTCGCGTTGCGTCTTGCTGAGCAAAATTTCGCCGATGAGGATGAGCAGGGTCTGGGGTCGGAATTCCAGCTGGCCGAGCGCAAGCGGGGGACCGGACGCCGCAAAAAGCACCTCGCTCAATGATTGCTTTAGCGCCACTTCGGTCTGCACCGAATTGCGGACAGCGCGGATGGCCGGCACCACCTTCTTCCCGGGCCTACGACACGACAAAAAATCATCAGTGAGGCAAGTGCATCATCGCATTTCCATTCCCGGGAAGCACGTCAAGACGCAGCCAAGGGAGGGTCAGGGCCCGCAGATGTCGCTCATGCGAACAATATTTGTTAGTGATATCGATACTAGTAGAAATAAAGGGACGTTGCATTGGCACAGCATAATGCATAATAGAGTATATGATAACATTACGTAATTACGTAAGAAAAATTGCCGACGCGGGTGGCAATATTGGCACAGTTTTATGTGCAATCATGCAAAACGGTGGATTGCCTTTTTTCGCGAGTATGCCCCTTTGATATGGCCAGGCTCTTAGAATAATAGGTTTCTTGAAAAAAAGATAAGTCCTAATAGTCGAATCATACCATCAATCGCGCATGATTTAACATATATTCAATTACAATAGTGGTGATGAAATATAATTCGCCGTATCACCGTTTAACGCACCTCAACACCAAGGCAATGCTAATACAATAGGCCACGGGACAACTTCGGCTCGCGGACACCTTAAAATATTTACACAGCGACTTCTGTGTCATCCGTCAGACGCACTTTCTCAAATATACGCCGTGACTCGCGAGAAGCAAAGACTCCGAAACCGAACCATTTGAAAAAGCGTGAACCCGTCCCCGAAACCACACGGGAGAGCGATGGTTATGAGTCGGCGCAAGACGACACCATTTCAACCGCGCCATTATAGTGCCACAAAAATATGGCACAGCAAGATGCACGCGACGACAAGTCGGAAAGAGAGAAAGTGAGAAAGTCGGACATACGTGGGCCATACCTTGCAAACGGCACCGCGTCCACCTCCATACTTTTCAAGCTCGCTTTGTACTCGCGCTCTGCCGTTTCTCGCGCGTACTGCTCCGCGGCTATCTCCGCCGCCTTGTGCATCTTCTCCAGTTTCTTCTGCATCACCTCCTCCCGCGCGTGCATCTCGTGCATCAGCTCCTCGCGCGCTGCCTCCATCTACGAGAAATGCGTCACGACACGGTACGACGAAGGATGAAAAAGGACAATCACAAATTGACAAGCCTTGCGAAATGAAAAGCATCCGTCAATCTATCCCGCGCTTTTAAATCGCATACCAATTCAAACTACATATATTAGCGACGCATAAAAAACTTAAATTGCGACGGCGTACCTTGCGCGCGGCCCTCTCGCTGTGTGTCATCAGCTCTCGCCGTGTAGTCTCAAGCGCGGCCTTGGCCTTCTTGTACTGTTCTTGCGAATCATCTAGCTCGCTCGTGGTGTTCAGCAGCTGCTCCTCGAGGATACGAATGCGCTCATCCTTGGCGTCCAGCTCGTCGCCCAGCTGGACACGCAGTTCGTGGATCTCCTCGGCCTTCTCCCGCATCGCTTTCTGCGCACCCGCGGGGTAACGTCACTACTTCGAAACCAAAACAAACCTGGATTCATTTTCCTACAGTAATAAGCTATACTTCAAAATAATTGTTTTCTGATAAAAATAAACGATTAGTTGTAAGTAAATGCCGGACAAATATATATTGAAAACGCATTTCAATGATTACTTCCTTTATAGTGACAACACGATGGTCGCATATTAGCAGGTCAGAATCAGACCGACCAATGTTACCTCTAAGAGTCACAGCTCAAAACATGAATGATCGCCAAGCGGAATCGTATCAACTGAAATGATTTCCTAGCATGCGATATCATGGGGATGCCCTAGCCACTGCGGTCGACGTACCCCGAATTCCTCCACTTGCTCCTCTTTGTTAGAGCCCTTCATCAGCAGGTGCATCGACTGTAGCTCCGCTCGCTGCTGTTCAGTGAGCTCCGTCAATTCGCGGGCTTGCTTTGCAAGTTTGGCCTTCGAGTCGCCAAGCCGTCCCATCTCCGTCTGAACAGCACCCATCAATAATCAGTAAGAAAAACTTTAGCGTCTAAAGATGACAGCTTGGACAGAAATACAATTATTCGATGCACGCACCCAACATTTAGATTTTTGTTATCACATA
This sequence comes from Tetraselmis chui, assembly GCA_026401115.1. Taxonomy (NCBI): domain Eukaryota; kingdom Viridiplantae; phylum Chlorophyta; class Chlorodendrophyceae; order Chlorodendrales; family Chlorodendraceae; genus Tetraselmis; species Tetraselmis chui. The sequence goes on from JAPMLY010001189.1 coordinate 26,192, forward strand.
GTTACAATAATATTCATGTCGGTACATGTACCCTACGCAAACATGGAGGCTGGAATCCAATCAATAACTGAGTAGGTGAATGATACTCCGCCGTAAGTAATTTGTATGAATACGAAGCCATTGAATCAACTTTTTATAAATAGTGTCGGATGGAACCGACTCGTTTGACGCCACGCACTGCAATAAAGCGAAATGCAGAGGAAAGCTCGTGTTGGAGCCTTTTCGCGTTTCTTGCTAAATTGGTAAGCATTATCTAAAAGGGTAGCTTGAATATAGGAAAATCATGAAGGGGATAGCAGGACATATTCAAGCGATTCTGAAAGTAACGTTTGTATTATTGGTACTTGTAATTTTACAACATAGAACGTCGGTGCGGGTAACATAACCGCAGTGGGTTGTAATAGCCTGTTGACGACTGTACTTCACTTTACGGCCCTGCCAGGCGGCGGACTTGCCTGTAAGTAATTTCGGACGGAGTTGGCATTTCGCAGCTGATCGTTGGCCTTCTTCATTTTGTCTTCTAATCGCTTAATGCGCCAGCGCAGCTGCATCAAGCTCACATTTCGGTCAGTCACTGTGTTACTGGTCTCCCCGAGCGCGGCCTCGGTCTCTTGGTGCGCCGCCTTCTCACTCTCCAAGTATGTCATTGTCTCGCTCAAGTTCTTCTCGAGCGTCGTCTTTTCCTCCATAAAGTTGGCCTCTAAGATCTGTACGCCCGAGCCATGCAGAAACATTCCCATCCACATCAGACGAAACTGATTCAGATAACAACTACGGTATACATGATTACAAACAATGACTGCATATAATGTTACCACAAAATATGGTCGTGTATCTACCATCTGTTTTACAAGTCATATAATGTCAGTGGCAACTTTCATAAAGAAATTTATCCTGGGAAACGGGAGTACTCGGATCCAGATTGAAAACAAACCAGTAATAGAACGACGGTAAAAAAGTACTCCTGTCGTTCAAAGAAATGAGATCATCCAAATCGAGTCGTCTCGTATTTCCGATGGGCGATAGTCGCCGTCATGCGAGCTTGAAGATCCAACAAAAAATTGCTCTCCAAACATAACTTAAAAGTAATAGAATTAAGTGTTTCCTGGCATTACAAGAAAATGCCCAAATCCGGATTGGAAATAACCAGTACTAGAATGACGGTACACAAATGTTCACGCAATTTCAGGAAATTGGATAAAATGCATATAAATAGAGTCGTTTCGCATTTGGGATGGGCGACAATCACCGTCATGCGAGCTTGAAGATCCAATTTCTCCTTGTTTTGATGTTGAATGTCGCCCACAAGACCCTGCGAGGGACACAAGATTTCGGAAGTCGGTGTAAGCTCGGTTACGGATACAATTAAATAATCGGCAAAAGAAATTGGATTTTCGTATTCAAGTAAATGAGCGACATCGATTCGCCGGCTGTTCGACTCGCTGGCAGGAAGTAGGCCGACGAGCGCACCTTGATCTCGCGGTCTCGTTCCTCTACCTTAGATAGCGCCACCTTCTTCGCGGCCTCCTCCTCCTCCAACAAAGTCGCCAGCTCGGCCCTTGCAGCCTCTAGCTCACTGCGAGCCACCTCGTCCGCCTCCATTTGCGCTTGCATCGCCTCGCGTGCCCTCTTGAGCTCATTTATCTTATGCTCCTCGCCCTGGCGGAGGATCACAAGCAACAAAAGAGCCACGTCGTGGAACGTAAACATATGCATGTACTATTCGTAGGTACTGCTGCACCTTTTGATAAATACTCCATCTATGCTTGTTTGCATCAGCCGCCTAATTTCCGAATCTGAACTGCCATTCAATCGACCCAATCGGAAATTGCTCGAATGTAAAAGATAATTACTTACAGCACACACAGTATGTACACATTAAAGTAGCATAAAAAGGGCAATTACGAGTATCCGTATTATCTTCCCAAACGTACAGCAGCAAATTAAATTATTCGCGAAAAATATTTTCATAGCACGCGGTGTGATTTAGTCGTGATATTATGTGTACGGGGTTGCTCTGGATTTTAATTTTTGGAGGGCGGCCGCACCAGCGCTGCGTCGGCCTTCAGCTTTTCAATGGTCTCTGTCAGCTCCTCCACCATCCGCCTCTCCTTGGACAGCTCCTGCGCCTGGGCCGTTGACTGTTGATGGATGCGCTCGTACAAGTATTGGAAGTCCTCCTTCATTGGCGTTATTTTGCGCACTTTGTTTAGCGCCTCCTCCGCCAAGTCGGTCGCCAGACCCTTAAACTTGGTGATCATCGTCTCCATAAAATTCAGCAGCACCTCCCCCTCCTGCAATTTAAATTCGCACAAGGAAAACGATTAAAACGCAGCTCTCAATTTATTACCTGTGCGAGATTACAAAACCAAATGGCGTGGAACTCATTATTTTTGTCGGAGGCGTTCACTGCCTCGACGCGCACCTCCTTCATACGGAACAACTGCTTCTTGTACTCCTCCAGTGCCTTCTGATCCTCCACAGTCGCCTGCATTCAGAACGAAGCAGGGAGGGTGCGTTAGCGCCCCAGCCATGAGTCGCAGACCGATCACAAACACAAAGATGAGGACAACAACGATATCAAAGCGCGTCAGATATAACATGTATCGGTCGGTCTAGGGCTAACATAGGACCGGCTTAAACCAAGGAAAGCAACGGATACATAACCATCATCGCCTTTTAAAATAAGACACTTCTAAAATTTTCATCGTTTTTTTATTTTTTCTCCCCCCTTTTAAAGCCACCGTCTTCTCTTGCTGGACAGAGTGTTTCGTAATTCTTGTCGAAAGAAAGTTTGTTTTCAATGAAGTGTACTGTCTCAGGGTTAAAGATCCAAGATAACTTTCACATTATTAAGTGAAATCAATTTGCTACAATGCCTTCATCGCCATATACAGAAAGATTTCCCCGTTAAACAACCCCCCACGTTGTTCTGATACATAGCGAAACCAACTATAACACGACAACAAAATATTGGTTTTCATTTAAAATGTAAGTCCAATTTTAACGACGGGGCGCCACAATCCGTCCCCCAGCAGGAGTGGCAAGGTCAAGTCGTGATGACTTCGTTTCAATATGAAATGGCTGAGGGGGGTCGGGCCGTTAAATGTGATCAGGGTAAGGCAGCGGGGAGCAGCGCCAGTCGCGTACCGCTTTCGCGTGATCGAGCATTTTCTTGGTGTTGGTGAACTCGTTGAAGAAATTGTGCGCCTCGGATCGCGCCTTGATGAGGTTTTTCTCCATCTCCAGCCGCTCCTCCGTCGCCGCGTGCACTCGGTCCTCCAGCGCGTATTTTTCCGTCCGCCAGTTCTTTTGCTCGTCGATCATTCGGTGCATGTCCGACTCCACGCGACCCGCCAGTCGCTTCGCCTCGTCCGCCTCGTGCTTACTCTGCCGAGCATCGGCCTTGAGATTCTCTTGCGCGATACGCGACGCCTTGAGGACGCTCTCCAGCTTCGATAACTCGCGCTCCAATCTCGCCGTCTCCGACCGCCGGAGCACCTCCTCGTCGAGCAAGTTTTTCTAAAGACGTAGAAAACATACCTTTAGTCCCTCGACTCAAAATCATAGACCGCTGCCGATCACATAGCGTAAGCGCTACCGTCAATATCATCAACGCAATGAAACAGAAAAGCAATGATAGTAGCAATGATATAAATGGACTTTAATACTTTCATGTATAGTATCGTGCGAAAGGGTGAACGAGAAAGGGCGGAAGTATTTTCAGCGACCTTGGTCTCTTCCAGCTCCTGAGAAATCTCGCTCACTCGCTCCCGCAGCGTCTCGATGTCGGTCTCGTTGTTACGCACGACGCGGTTGAGTTTCAGAATTTCGCGGCGCTTGGTTTCGATGAGCGCATCGCGTTCGGCAATTATGCCCCGTAACGTCTCGATTTCCTCGCGCCCCGCGTTGACCACGCCACGAAGATACTGGATCACCGCCTCGCTGCGCCACTGCACCGGCGTCAGCGCGGCTAGGCCCGTGTTCAAAGCGTAGCCGATCATTTCCTTCTCGAGGCACTCCTGCGTCTTTTCCGCGAGCTGGTTCTCCACCTCGTGCATCCGCTCCCTTTCCCGCTCGCGGTCCTGGTCGTGTTGCATGTAAGCGCGCTTAACTTCATCGTGCTCCGCGGTCAGCTGATGCAGACTCTTTTTGTAGTCCCGCTTTTTCATCGTCTTAGTCGCCAGCCGCTCTTGCAACGCGTCCGTCTCGGCGGTCAGGTTGTCAATCACGCCCTGCATCATCCCGACATACATCATCTCAATCACAATAACATATGGCGGAATATCAACTCGAAAGACAATAAATAACGACAAAAACGTGTGCGATAGTACATCATAACTTATGCAACGCTTTAAAACAACGATAGTGGGCCCGCTTCATAGATCAAGGTCAATGAGCGTGGATGTGGCGATACATTTAAGTGAAAGTCGGAATGGACATTCAGATAAATATCGGCGCTCGACCATCAATATGCAGTGAACGGTCAATGTTCAATCATATAATTGAAATGCAAAGCAAAAAATGTACCTGCATCTGCATCCGCTCCCTTTCGATAGCTCCCTTCTCTTCCTCGATCGTCTGCATCGCGCGCTGCATCTCCACACGCTGCTGCTCGTGCGCGTGGCGGAAGGAGAGGTGGTCGTTGATGATCGACTCCTGCTGCGCGATCGCGCGCTGCTTGATTTGGATGTCCTCCATAATGTGCTTCCGGTTCATCATTTCCTCCTTTAAGTCGGCCCGCAGCGTCTCGATCTCCTTCCACGACGTCGCCAGCCGCCTACGCAGTAAATGCCAGCCACAGACGAACAAAAACACCACATGTCGTCAACTACTAGGTGAGAACTACTCATATCGATTCAAAAGTGAATCATTGAATATTTTGCTCGAGTCGACGAGAATTACGAGCAAAAATTTATGTCTATCATAATAACATTTAACAAAGGGACCGAACTTATAGAGCTATGAAACCCGTCGCAACGACGAATACGGGAAACCTCTAAACCAATAGTGCCAGTTGTGCGCGCCGCACTTGTTAAGGTCGGCGATGCGCGCTTTATCAGCTTCGCGTTGACTTCGCGTTTGCGCCTCCAGCGCCTCCGCTTCCCTCGCCAGCCGCGTCGCGGTGTGCGAGTCCACGGACAGCTTCTGCACCGCTCCCTTCGAGGCCGCCAGCTCGCGCTCGAGAACCGACGCACTCTCGCGGAGCCTGTCGAGTTCGTCAGCCGTCTTTCGGTAATCCTCCTGTCAAATAACAATTAGTCGATTGCCTTTTAATTTCTTCTTTTAGGTGGCGGTCGTTCTCCAAAAACCAAGGGGGAGGAAGGGGGGGAAGGGTAATTCCTTTTCACAATATATTTCCTTTTGGAAAGTCTCCTCAAAATATTAATAGTTACCTCACAACCTATCCTTAAACAAAACCCTAAACCCTAACTCCCCAATAATTCCAACACTTCATCGTGATGTTGTTAATTTGCTGCATTGCTCAGGACCCGAAAACATGCAATTTGTATTACTTCAACAATGGATTGGGCCAAACTAGTTTTCTAAACGGAGGGCAAAATAAAAAGGTGCCGCCACGACCTTAAAAAAAAACTTAATCGCCTTATCGCAAACGCGTCACGATCGGTTGTTACAAGTGAATTGATATATCAAGATATTCATTGAAACGGTATATATTACGATCACACTATCGCAATTATCGGTTACAAGAAATCATCCCCGATTGCTGTCGAGTAAGCGCCCTTTACCTGCGCTTGGGTCCGGTTCTCCACCTCGGAGAGGTAGCGAGTGAGGAGCTGCGAGTGTTCGCGGCTCTCGTTGTCCAGCTCCGCCCGAAGCCCCTCCACCTGTTTTTCGAGGCTCTGTCGCATCGCGCGCTCCTGCGCATGCGCGCCCGACAGCCACGTGTTTGATTTTTCGAGGTGCCCCTGGTCTTTGCGTGTCGCGGCGAGCGCCTCTTCCGCCATCAACAGCTGCGAGTTGCTCTGCTCCTTTGTCGCCACCAACGCCAGGAACTCGCTCTTGAAGCCCACCTATTACGGTAGCCGACGAGAAAAAGACAGCTCAGTCATCGTCACATCCGCTATTTAAGTACAAACAACGCGATTGGAACGCACTGTCACTCGGGCTCATCATGTTAACAAAATGTTTGCGCGTCGGTGTCAAGATGAGCATGTCGACACTGCATCAATTAAAAACGACAAATTTGCAAGAAAAGATAAAATTGTGTCCTACTCCGACGCATACAATTTCAATTTGTGTTTATTGATACAGTGAATTTTATTCAAATATCATCTCTCGAGTAAG
>JAPMLY010001189.1:37500-70000 GCA_026401115.1 Tetraselmis chui
AGCCTGGAGGCGTCTTCATGCCTTTCGAGTTGGAAAAACGCATAGCTTGGGTGATTCGAGAGCTGCGAAAGAGGAAAATGCCAGTTTTTAGACGTGATATCTTAGCGTGGGCAATGCCACACCGCTAATGCCTCCACACGCACTTGCCACAGGCGAGAAGACTTATCTAAGTCAACATTCCTTAACGATTCATGGTTTAGGTGTTGATGACGACCCTATTACAAGGCCTCAAGTTGCCGGGGGTGATCACAGGTTAATACTTGTGTAGCGGGATCGGGCAACTTTTTCACGCGGGGTTGCTTGACATTAGTGTTTTCAACTAACGCTGGACCTACCTTACTTTGGGGCCTTCTCATGTAATCAAAAACACGGATGGGACAAATTTCACCAAGTGACCACGTCTGTTAAGACCTATAGAGAAGGTTTAACTACTTTGTGGTGGTGTTGCTATGTATAGGTCATCGAAAGGCATGTTCGAGTGACCGAGCGTTAGTCCCTACTTGACATTAGAGATGTTAGCGGGTACTGATATACCCGCGGTATTTACGTGTACCCGTACATTGCAGGGTACGGGTACACGTAGGTACAACAAAATATATAACAATGAGATAAATCATCCAATGCTCTGCGCAACCATCCGCGAAAGATGATATGTTGATCTGCGCGCAGGCTTATTCGTGCGTAGCATACAGCCTCAGGAAATTTGACGCAAGTTAGCTGTTGGTTCCCGCGTAGTTCCCATCTCTCCGATGAGATAAAGGTTTTTTTGGTGAATTACCACCGCTTTTAATTTGGCGCTTCGGGTTTGTATGCAAGTACGAAAAAATCCCAACACATATTTGTTATTTACCCTAGGCCACGTTTGCCATAGATGTCAGCTTGCATATAATTTGGCCAAAAGACCGCCACAGGCAAGACATGGGGGACGAGTAGCGCATAATTATATGGTTTAGTAGATTGGTTTGCGCGAAGCCTAGGTTGGCTAAGCGCGAAATTAGAGAGCGCCATGCTCTTAGGTAGTTCTGGCTCATGAGGCAAGGGCTAGTTAGAGATGACCGTTACGGAAGTCATCCGGTCGTTGGTTGTGCCCTACTGCCATAACAAGTCTAGTTGTCATGTTGGAGGTACGACGCGCCGTTACTAACGGTATCAATAACCGCGGGGGTCACTGTCCCGTACATATGGGAGATGGGTTTGCAAACCTCTAGATTGAAATCAATACGACCATACATATAGAAGGGCACGGCATTTACGAGGTATGAGGTGCAGCTTACACCTCATCATTTACAAAGTGGTGGTTAGTGGTTCATAAGCCAGAAAATTCCCGATTTACGAGCTAGACAAAAAGTTGGGGCCAATTTACAAACTAGATGCATCCATCCACTCGTTTGTAAATGAGGTAGTGTGCGCATCTCATGTTTGTAAATGGGGTACCATGTATGTTTGAAGAAAGGGTTTATTTTTTATCCCCTATGTGTAAATTCGACGCGCCCCGTTCGTAAATGCGGGTTTCCTGACGTCCCCGGTCCGTCGCCGAATGTTTCCACCACATATATCATTGCGAACCGCACTTCACAACACTCTCGAATCTATCTACGACACTCACCTCCCCAACCCCATTATCACCCCCCCTCCTCCACACGTCTTTGGCACCTACTCACCCCACTCAGCGGGTACATACCACCGCCCCCCAAACCCAACTCACCCCCTCACATACCCCCTCCCGGACCGCGTGCATCTAACGTAACCCCCCACCAGAGGCACCCCTGCTTGGAACTGGCAGGACTTTGTATACACAGACGGCTCGAAAAAAGGCAGCTCGTCCCCCCTCGGAGCAGCAGCTACCCACCCCGCCTCGGACACCAAAATCAAAATCATGGTGACCTCTACCCCTCCCTCACATACAATAAATCGCGCTGAATTAGCTGGCATAGATATAGGCCTCCAACTTGGCCGCACCCACCTCCTCACAGACAGTGCGTGCTCCCTCCGCCTCATACAAGGATACTTAAATTGCCCTTCCGCTTACCGCCACAACATTCACCGCGACACCCTCTTATCCATCACACACACCCTTAAAACCCGCTGCGACGCGGGAATCCGTACACACCTCGGCAAAATCAAAGCCCACAACCATTCCCGAGGCAACGACCTCGCAGACACCCTCGCCAACCTCGTCGCGGATGGTCACCCACCCGACACTACATACACCACAGGCTCAGAGGTCACGATAGGCCACTGGACATGGCCATACACCATTACACCCTCATCCCACAAACCCTAGGGGAACCCATACCCTATAGATACACCAACCTCAAAACCGATGCACACACCTACATCACCAAACACACACACACTCCTCTCTCGAAAACAACCAAACACGGAGCCCTCCTCGCCCGCGCCGCGAAGGACGGCGCCGACTTCTCTTACCACAAAAAACACTCAACCCTCACAAATATCCAGTTCACACACAAACAAGAATTCATGTGGGGCGTCCACAACACCCGCCTACTTACTCACAACCCCTCCCTACGCTGCCCCCTATGTGGACAATTCACCAGCAACGGCCACATGGCCGGTAACTGCCCCTCTATGTCTGGTCTAAGACAGGACCGACACAATAGCGCTCTGCAACTCCTACTCTCCCTACTGGAACGCCACAACGGAGGACGCTGGGAAACCATCACCGCAGACTTCGGTAACAAACCCATAAAATCGTTTGCTTCCCCCACCCCTGCCCACACTCCACTTGACTGCCACCCACCTCACCCCACCCACATGCCCACCCGACTTGTAGCCGCTGACGAAGGTCTCTCGCCTGACTCCCTAACCTCATGCCCCGCCATCCTCCCCCCCGAAATTCTCCCCCCTCCGCTTCGTCCCCCTGCACACAAACCTGACTTCATCCGCATCCTCGAACCCCGATTCGTTGGTCACTCCAACGGTCGCCGACGTTACGCATCCATAAAAAAGATTCAGATAGGAGAATGGAAGTACTGCACGGACAACAACCTCTCCCACACAGCCGACCTCATTCGTGCCAAATACACACCCCTAGCTAACGCCATCAGAAACCACTGGCCGGGCACAGTGGTCGACATCCTCCCCATCGTCATGAGCCGCACAGGTACACCACACTCCTCCACCATCACGAGTCTCACCTCCCTTCTCACAGCCCGCACCGACCCTCCTGGTAAACTCGTCTCCAAAGCACGCCTGGACACGTCTCGCATTCTTGCACAACTCCACACACATACTGTCCAATGGCTGCATCACCTCCTACTCATATACCGCATCAAGTCCCGCACGACCTCCCGCCGCGCATCCGCACATCGCCTCCACGCACGACCCTGAATGCACACAACCTTCGCCTCTACTTGCACCCTCCCCGGGGGGGAGTAAAACCCCCCGAACACCCTTGGAGAGGTTGGACTAGGTGGTTAACAGTCTAGCCCTGACTTGTAAGTTCCATGTATGGCATAGTTGGGAGGGCCCAGAGACAACAGCCGACGCATCCGGCTTTTGGTGAAAAACCGGCGCATACGGTACATGTTGTAAACAATTTCAATTTCAATTTCAATCATTGCGATGAGTCCGCACGTACCCTCCCCTATTGGCTTACGGGGTGGGGGGGGGGGGGGGGGGGGGGGGGGGGGGGGGGGGGCTTTGCGAGTTATGCGCCGTCGCAATAACCCTACGCACGCCGCCTAAGGTACACATGTCGATGGTTGGGTAACCATCAGGGAAAGGGTATTAATCACATGGATCGAGCAACCGTTTTGAATACGTGTGGGGTACGGCAGTTACCATAACCGAACCCCCATGTACCTGGTCAATCTTAAGGATGTCCGCCGCTATATTTTGCCACTCTCCCGGCTGCGACTCTTCTCCGGCATGCTTTGCGTCGTGCCTCGCCCCCACGGGAAGCTCGATATCAACAAGGCTAGTTGTCGTCCAGCGATCGCCCTTCCGTGGCACTACTTCCTGTTGTTCGCCGCCATTTCCAACGGCCGCCTTCCGCCGCACATCCGTATGCACCCTAATCGCCGCCAAAACTCCATCACATACTAGTCGCGCTTCTTGAAGAAGAGCATTCCACAACATTTTGAATTGTACACTTGGCAAGGGCCGGGCAAAAACGCACACAGAAACGTTAGTACATCCACTGGATGATGGTAAATATCATGGGTGCGTCTAGTAAGTCGATGACTTATCGGCGCCTCGCACGATCTCGAAATAAGTTCATTCCAAACGCTGCGAATAGCGGTTGCGAAGAGACTACGGGTCATAAAGATGGAAACCATGGCACTAAGGGCTATCCAAACACCTCGTTGCCGGCCGCCGGCGGGCCCGGAGAGGGAGCGCCCAGACCCATCGGCATTTGGTACCAACGTCTCATGTTCGGTGTAGCCGAGGGCGGTAAGCAAGTAGCCATACAATGCATCCCACATACGATAGGTCGTTGAGCGGGCTAGGCTGGACACATGTGCTCCACCTTATCGTATATCATCAAAAAGCGCCACGTACGGAGGGAAAGGGGGTTAAAACTAATATCTCTATGGATGCCGACAAGCATTATGTTTGTCACTTACCTCATCCGATACTTCGTTTCGCAATATGATAATTGTTGCTACTCCCCTAATACGGAGATGGGGGCGCTATCTGAGGAGTATGAGACGGCGATCGAGTCGTACAAGGGCGAATCTATCTATTGCTGCGAGACATATATGCAAGAGCGGGAGGCGCACAGCTTGGACGCAACCACCATGGCATGACGGCGCTCGCTGCCCGCCGCCGACCGGTGTAGTTTTAGTTATATCCCCATGGGGAAAAGAGAAACAAAATTGGTAAAAGTATACTTTAACAACATCGGCAGAGTTTGGCGGCGGCGACCCCAAGCCACGTACAAAAGGATTTGTTGTATTGTCCTTACCCCGCGGCCTGAATAAGACGGAAATATCTAGACCAACTCTTCGTTGCCATTGAAATTGAAATTGAAATTGTTTACAACATGTACCGTATGCGCCGGTTTACACCAAACACCGTATGCGCCGGTTGCTGTCTCTGGGCCCTCTCAACTATGCCATACAGGGAACTTACAAGTCAGGGCTAGACCGTTAACCACCTAAATCCAACCTCTCCAGGGATGTTCGGGGGTTTTACTTCCCCCCGGGGAGTTGTGCAAGACGAGGCGAGGGCGGCGTGCATTTAGGGGCGTGCGAAGAGGCAATGTGTGGAGGTGCGGCGGGAGGACGTGTTTACATATCCCTCCGTAGGACTACTAATGGACACATATGTACGCTAGACTCCGGGGGAGTCTTGGCCCTCCACCTATAGGTGTTCGCTATAGGTGTTCGCCGCTCAGTCGCGATGCGATGCGATGGGTTCATATACACAATATGTTCCTATCGGGTACCGACTTTTGGCGGTACTTGGATAAGGCGTACACCTCCGTTCCGGGAAGCGGCGGTTCTATCCCCCTTTATGCCATTTCGTGTGTACATGGATTAACATGTCGTGCGGGATTTGATGTGATATATGAGTAGGAGATGATGTAGCCATTGGACGGTATGCGTGTGGAGTTGTGCAAGGATTCGAGACGTGTCGAGGCGCGCTTTGGAGATGAGTTTGTCAAGAGGGTCTGTGCGGGCTGTGAGTAGGGAGGTGAGACATGTGATGGTGGAAGAGTGCGGTGTACTTGTGCGGCTCATGACGATGGGGAGGATGTCTACCACTGTGCCTGGCCAGTGGCTGCGGATGGCGTTTGCAAGGGGAGTGTATTTGGCACGTTTGAGGTGAGCTGTTTGGGAGAGGTTATTGTCCGTGCAGTACTTCCATTCTCCTATCTGAATCTTTTTAATGGATGCGTATCGGCGGCGACCGTTTGTGTGACCGACGAAGCGAGGTTCGAGGAGGCGGATAAAGTCGGGTTTGTGTCCGGGGGGTCGTAGCGCGGGGAGGAGAATCTCTGGTGGGCGGACGACGGGACACGAGGTTAAGGAGTCGGGCGAGAGACCTTCGTCAGCAGCGACAAGGCGGGTGGGCATGTGGGTGGGGTGAGGTGGGTGACAGTCAAGTGGAGTGTGGGCAAGAGAGGGGGAAGCAAATGATTTTATGGGTTTGTTACCGAAGTCTGCAGTGATGGTTTTCCAGAGTCCTCCGTTGTGGCGTTCCAGGAGGGAGAGTAGGAGTTGCAACGCGCTGCTGTGTCGGTCATGTCTTAGGCCAGACATGGTGGGGCAGTTACCGGCCATGTGTCCGTTGCTAGTGAATTGGCCACACATGGGGCAGCGCAGGGTAAGGTTGTGTGAGAGGAGGCGGGTGTTGTGAACCCCCCACATGAATTCTTGTTTGTGGGTGAATTGTATGTTGGTGAGTGATGTATTTTTTGTGGAAAGAGAAGTCGGCGCCGGTCTCCGCGGCGCGGGCTAGGAGGGCACCGTGTTTGGTTGTATGTGAGAGGGGTGTGTGTGTGTGTTTGGTGCTGTAGGTGTGGGCATCAACTTTGAGGTTGGTGTATCTGTGGGGTACGGGTTCCCCTAGGGTATGTGGAATGAGGGTGTATGGCCAGGTCCAGTGGCGTATTGACACTTCTGAACTTGTGGTGTATGTTGTGTCGGGTGGATGTCCATCTGCAACTTGGTTGGCTAATGTGTCTGCAAGGTCGTTACCTAGGGAGTTGTTATTGTGCGCTTTAATTTTTCCTAGGTGTGTGCGGATGCCTGCGTCGCAGCGGGTTTTGAGGGTGTGTGTGATAGAGAGGAGTGTGTCTCTGTGGATGTTTTGTCTGTAGGCGGATGGGCAGTTTAAGTAGCCTTGTATGAGGCGGAGGGAGCACGCTCTGGCTGTAAGGAGATGGGTATGGCCAAGTTGGAGGCCTATGTCAATGCTTGCTAATTCGGCGCGATTGATAGTGTGGGAGGGAGGGGTAGAGGTCACCAGAATTTTGATGTGGGTGTCCGAGGCGGGGTGGGTGGCGGCTGCTCCGAGGGGGGAGTTGCCTCCCTTTTTGGAGCCGTCTGTGTAAACGAAGTCCTGCCAGTACCAAGCAAGAATACCTCTGGTGGGGGGGTATGTTAGTTGCATGCGTTCATGGAGTGGGTAGGTAAGGGGGTGAGTGGGGTTTGGGGGGAGGTGGTAGATAGATGCCTGCCGAGTGGGGTGAGTAGGTGTCGAAGAGGTGTGGAGGAGGGATGGTGATGGTGGGGTTGGGGAGGTGTGTGTCGTAGATAGACTCGAGAGTGTTGTGTAGTGCGGTCATGGCTGCGTGTGAGGGTAGGGTGGAGAGTGCGAGGGGGTTAGCGACGAGGTAGATGTCGACCATTCAGCGTGTGCCGAATGGGGTGGGGGTGGGGTGGCCTGTGTGTTGGTCGGGGGGTAGGAAGGTGTTTGCGTCGTTGGGAAGGGTGTAGAGGTGGTGGGTGTTTGGGGAGTCAATGTATTTGGAGTGGCGGTGTAGTGTGTGTTCCCATCGGAAAAGTATGAGTATGGTAGCACTGGGTGTGTGAGAGGCTGTGAGGTGTGCGTTGGTGATGGCGTGTTCTATGGCGCGGCGCATGCATTCGTGGTCGTATTTTGGGTTGGCGATGTTGGTGCCGTGCCATGTGTGTTGGGTATTGCTGCCGCTAGATGAGAAGACTATGTCTTCGGGGTATAGGGAGTGGTAGGTGTGGGAGTAAAGGGATTTATTGAGGGGGTCTGTTAGGAACGGATAGTTACACGGAGGTCGTGCCGGCCCCACAAGGGGGTCGGCTGTGGTGACTAGAGAAGTGTGAGGAGAGAGATGGCGGCCGGCGAAGGCACCGGCAAGGCCGGCCGACCGCCACTAATAGGGAATAGAGTACCGCTAATAGCATAACACTAAGTACTAGAATGACAAATAGCTACCTTGTACATAAGTACTATGCAACGGGATGCTAGTGCTAACACCCCCCCTCAAGGTAGCCGAGGTCTTGACGTCGTCCTAGCTTGCGTTGAGGAAGGTGTCATCTTGGTAGAAGGTGTAGTGCTTGTAGCGTGTGTCTCCGGCCGGGTAGGTGTAGCGACATGCGCTCACAAGAACGTGCCGCTACCGGCGAGTTGCCGATATGAAGCAGTTCCAAATGTACTGTGTAATGTACTATTCTGACATGTAGCGGGAAAAACTGTCCACGGGGGAATTAGCCGACGCATGAGAGCGACCGGCGAGGAAGAAGCACGGCCAACAAGGCCGTTAGGAGCGTGTAGGCACGCAAAAAACATAGACGGGCGCTCGTGTTGACTCCCCCTTTCTCGCCGTGGGAAAGTTAAGCTCCTCGCTAAGTAAGGTGAGCGTTGCGGCATTGCCTCGGGAAAAAACAATAACAGTACTAATTAAAGTACTGAAAGGCTAGGTGAGACTGAAAGTTGGGTGGGGCGAACGTGGCGCCGGGCGCTTTACACACGCTCTTCTCCTTTTTACGTGGGAGATGGTAGGACAGTCGCGGACAACGAGCTCGAAGGCGAAGCGTGGGGTCGGTGGGACGATGAATTACTAGCGTGGCGCCGAGCGCTTTACACACGCTCTACTCTTTTTTACGTGGGAGTAGGTAGGACTAGCGTGGCGCCGAGCGCTTTACACACGCTCTTCTCTAGTGTAACTTGGTGGAGGGCCCATAACCTGTTAGAGTTGGGAACGGATAGTTACACGGAGGTCGTGCCGGCCCCACAAGGGGGTCGGCTGTGGTGACTAGAGAAGTGTGAGGAGAGAGATGGCGGCCGGCGAAGGCACCGGCAAGGCCGGCCGACCGCCACTAATAGGGAATAGAGTACCGCTAATAGCATAACACTAAGTACTAGAATGACAAATAGCTACCTTGTACATAAGTACTATGCAACGGGATGCTAGTGCTAACAGGGTCGGAGTAGAGTTCTGTCTCTATATGGAATGTGTGGCGGAGAGCTGTGAGGAGGTCCTCTCTAGTGGCCCATCTATTACGGGTGGTGGTAGCGGGTGTGGGTGAGTGGATTTCTGAGCGGGAGCCTAGGCGAGTGAGGAGGTAGTAGACCTCCTCTTCGAACGTGTGCTGCGAGAGGTCGGGGCGAAAGAGTTGGTAGAGATGGCGGACGCGGGGGCCGTTAAGGGTGGTGACCGCGCGGCCGTCGGGAGTGCATTGTACGGTGGTGTCGTGTAGTGATGGGGGTGTGTGGATGACAAATTTACCGGTAGGGAGCATGTCGAGGTCGGGGTGGATGGGGTCGTGGTTGAAAGTGATTAGTGGGTGTGACCAGGGAGGGGGTCCGGTATCTGGTAGAATGCGTATGGTGGAGGGGACAAAGCCGGAGTTAAATGCGGTGAGGGCGATGGGGCCGGAGGGGGTCTCACTGATGGTGTCGTGTAGTTGTAGGCATGGAGCCCACTGGACCTCGTGGAGGCGGGTGAGGTCGTGTTGTTGGCCGCGAGCACACCAATCGCACTGCCATGTGGCGGGTCCCTGAGCTAGGCGGCATTGGGAATGGACGGCAAAGTGCGGGCATGTGCAGCAGGTGGAGGTGGGTTCTGTGTGTAGTGAGTCATGACAGATGGAGCAAGCGGCGGGGGAGGGGGTGGGTAGGCATACCGATGTGGGGGTGGAGGAGACGAGGCGGAAGCCGTCGTCGAGTTGGAGTTGTATGTCCCATTCCGTGAGGTACTCCGGGGCCCATTCAACCATGTACTGTGGTTGGCCGTATTTTGTGTCCTTGTGTTTGGAAATGATGCGCGTGACGTCGCATGGGGGGTAGTGGTGGTCTGAGGGGGTGAGGTATTCGGTGTCGATGTGTGTGGTGGGTGCAGTGGGGGGGGGGGGGGGGGGGGGGGGGGGGGGGAGTTCGGGTGCGGGAGGTGTGGATGCCGGAAGAGAGGGTGGGGGGAAAGCGGGGGTGGTGTGGGGAGAGGAGGGGGATCCAATCCAGGAGGGGTGGATAGTGGTGGGGGGGGGGGGGGTGCTTGTTTGGGATTGAGACTTGTGATGGGGAGGCGGTTGTGGATAGTATCGGAGGGTTCGGTAAGGATTGCTGCGAGGAGGCGGATGGGGACTGAAGTCGGGGTGGTGGTCCCCGTGAGTTTGGAGATGGATTTGCGTGATTTGAGTAGGAAGGAGGAGGGGGAGGCGCGGAGGAGGACTTGGGGCCATGTGGTTATGTTATTTTTCCAGAGTGGAGTGAGACGGGGGAGGAGGGAGGCGTGTGTTTTGCGGGGGGAGAATTCGCAGTATGCATGTTTGTATGTGTGGGGGTCTGTGATGTCTGTGGTTCTCTCTCCGAGTGATGCGAGGAGGGTGCTGTCTTGTCTGGTGAAGTGGACGCGGATTGTGGAAGCAATAGGGTTGGTGAGGGAGAGAGGAAGGATGTTGTGAAACATAGTGCCGGCATCGCGTTGAGCTCTAACTAAGCATTTGAGTGTGGGTGGGGTGTAGCGGGCTGACATGATGGATTCAGTGGGCCGGTGAGAGTATGTGGTGGAGATGGTGTGGATGTGTGCGCGAGCCATGTGGCCTCGATGTCCTGAGTTGTTCATGATTTATGAAGGTGAAAAACGGTGAGTTGGGCTGCGTGACCTTTGAGGGAGGGGAGGCCGTATCCTAGTTCTGAGGTAGGGTGGTGGAGGGCGGTGCGGGGGAGGTTACGTACCGAGAAGACGGCGGAGCGGAGTGCGCGGCATATTTGTCCTTCAAGGGTGTCGAGTTGGGAGTCGGTGAAGAGGCCGAGCTGGAGGGTGAAGTGTTTGCCGATGAAGAGTCCATAGATGACCCTGATTCTGCGGGATTGTGCTAGTGGGGAGGTGGATAGGGCGGTGATGAGGGATGCGGTAGCACGTTTTAGTTCGTTCAAGTGTTTGGTGAAGGTGAGGGAGGTGTTAAGTTCTACCCCGAGGACGCGGTATGTGTCCGAGGGGCCTATGGAGGGGATGGGGGTCGGGTTGGAGTCGATGGTGATGAACTGAGTTTGGAGGCGGGATGCGAGGAGGGCAATGCTGGCAAGGGTGAGGGCGTTGCCATTGCGCCAAAGGGCGCCAGTGATGCAGCATTTGCGGATGTTGACGGTCATACCTGTGTAGGCGCTGAAGAGGGAGAGTTTCCTGAGTTGTATGGCCATGTTGGGTGTCGAGCCCGTGGCAAGGCTGAGGTCGTCGGCGAAGCCGTGTCCTGGGTAAGTGGCTGTGGGTTCTGTGGGGTCGACGTTAGTGGCGGGGGGGCCTGGGCGATAGCCCCGGCTGCCCACAGTGAGCCGCCGAAGGAAGGGTTCAAGGAACAGGGTGAATAGAAATGGGGAGAGGGTGTCGCCATGTAAGGTTCCCCGATTTATGTCGATGGAGGGGGTGGGGCCGTGAGGGGTAATGTAGTCGGTGGTTGAGACCCCGTAGAGGTATACGCATGTGTCGACAAAGGTGGGGGGCATACCGAGCTGACGCATGTGTTTGAACATGGTGCGGTGGTCCGCGGCATTGAACGCGCCTTTGAAGTCCGCGTACATGACGTAGATATCTTTGTTGTGGAGTTTCGCGTCCTCCATCGTCATGATTATGGATGAAAGTGCGTCGTGGATGCTGCGGTGTTGTCGGCATCCATCTTCTTGGTCGCTGAGAATGCCGTGGGTTTCGGTGTACTTCGAGCCTGCATCTTTGATTAGTGCGGGCCATAGCTTAAGAAGGTTATTCATGAGGGCGATAGGGCGGTAGTTGTCGAGGAGGGTGGGGTCACCTTTCTTATGTAGCAGGCATGTTGTGCTGTGGCACCATCTAAGAGGGGTGTAGGACTTTTGGGCGAGGAGAGAGAGGAGGGAGAAGAGGGCGGAGCGGGTCGCCGGTGGCAAGAATTTGATGATTTCGTTGGGGATACCGTCGAGGCCGGGGGCTTTCCCCGTGCCTAGTGAGTTTAGAGTTTTATCGAACGTATCGCGGGTAATCATGTCGGCGAGGATGAGAGAGGGGTCCCCGCGGGGTTCGATGGTAAAGTTGTCGGGGTTGTCGGGGAGTTCTCACGAGGGGGTGGGCAGTTCGTGTGGGGTGGCGCGGCTGAGTTCGGTGGCGAAGTGAGAGTGTACCGCTTTTGGGACGGCGGAGGGAGAGGATGCGGTAGTTTTATCGGGTTTGGTGATGCGGTGGAGGGTCGAGGTGGCGCTGTTGGGGGGGAGGAGGCCGCTTTTAATTTCCAATAGTCGGTGTGAGGATTTAGGGCATGTGTCGTAGGCCGTATTGACGCGGGTTTTTATTTTCCTCAGTTAATCTGTGGTGGTGGCGCGTAGTAGGTGGCGTATGCGTGCTTGGCACCGTTGTTTGATGGCGTCAGGGGCGATATATTCGGTCGTATTTAAGAGGGCTTGGGCGAGGGGGAGGGCGCCGTTGTTCGTACTACATTTGCGGAGTCTTAGGATGTGTTTGCGTGTTTTTTTAGTAAGCCAAGTGGGGTCGAGGGACGCTTGGCGGGGTGGGCGGGTTTTTTTGGCGGGGAGGAGAGGCCATATTGTGGCAGCGTGGTCCAATGGTCCATATGGAGAGAGAGGGGGAGGGGGCCGTTGTTCGTACTACATTTGCGGAGTCTTAGGATGTGTTTGCGTGTTTTTTTTAGTAAGCCAAGTGGGGTCGAGGGACGCCTGGCGGGGTGGGCGGGTTTTTTTGGCGGGGAGGAGAGGCCATATTGTGGCAGCGTGGTCCAATGGTCCATATGGAGAGAGAGGAGTGTAGTGAATTGCGAGGCGAGGGTGTCAAGGGTGTCGGGGGAGGCCGAGGTTGTTAGAGTTGGGAACGGATAGTTACACGGAGGTCGTGCCGGCCCCACAGGGGGGGCCGGCTTGGGTGACTTGAGAAGTGTGAGGAGAGAGATGGCGGCCGGCGAAGGCACCGGCAAGGCCGACCGACCGCCACTAATAGGGAATAGAGTACCGCTAATAGCATAACACTAAGTACTAGAATGACAAATAGCTACCTTGTACATAAGTACTATGCAACGGGATGCTAGTGCTAACACCCCCCCTCAAGGTAGCCGAGGTCTTGACGTCGTCCTAGCTTGCGTTGAGGAAGGCGTCATCTTGGTAGAAGGTGTAGTGCTTGTAGCGTGTGTCTCCGGCCGGGTAGGTGTAGCGACATGCGCTCACAAGAACGTGCCGCTACCGGCGAGTTGCCGATATGAAGCAGTTCCAAATGTACTGTGTAATGTACTATTCTGACATGTAGCGGGAAAAACTGTCCACGGGGGAATTAGCCGACGCATGAGAGCGACCGGCGAGGAAGAAGCACAGCCAACAAGGCCGTTAGGAGCGTGTAGGCACGCAAAAAACATAGACGGGCGCTCGTGTTGACTCCCCCTTTCTCGCCGTGGGAAAGTTAAGCTCCTCGCTAAGTAAGGTGAGCGTTGCGGCATTGCCTCGGGAAAAACAATAACAGTACTAATTAAAGTACTGAAAGGCTAGGTGAGACTGAAAGTTGGGTGGGGCGAACGTGGCGCCGGGCGCTTTACACACGCTCTTCTCCTTTTTACGTGGGAGATGGTAGGACAGTCGCGGACAACCAGCTCGAAGGCGAAGCGTGGGGTCGGTTAGACGATGAATTACTAGCGTGGCGCCGAGCGCTTTACACACGCTCTACTCTTTTTTACGTGGGAGTAGGTAGGACTAGCGTGGCGCCGAGCGCTTTACACACGCTCTTCTCTAGTGTAACTTGGTGGAGGGCCCATAACCTGTTAGAGTTGGGAACGGATAGTTACACGGAGGTCGTGCCGGCCCCACAGGGGGGGCCGGCTTGGGTGACTTGAGAAGTGTGAGGAGAGAGATGGCGGCCGGCGAAGGCACCGGCAAGGCCGGCCGACCGCCACTAATAGGGAATAGAGTACCGCTAATAGCATAACACTAAGTACTAGAATGACAAATAGCTACCTTGTACATAAGTACTATGCAACGGGATGCTAGTGCTAACAGAGGTGTGTGGGGTGTTGAGTATTGTTGCGTGGAGGGAGGCCGTTTGATTGATTAGGTCGGGTGTGCTGGTTTGATATGTTTGTATGTGGTCGGGTGTGAGGGGAAGTTCAAAGTTGAGCTTGCGTGTGGTGTGGTGTGTGTGGGGGTGGGTATGGGGTGGGGGGGGATGGGTTATGAGAGAGAAGGGGGCAGGGATTACGAGGTGGATTGCAGAGTGGTCAGTGAAGTGCGAGAGGGAGGGGAAGACCGAGCAGGAGGACGGTGGAAAGACGAGTGGAGACGGTGGCGCGGTGAGCCAGTGGTCGAGGCAGCCTCCGCTGCGGGGGAAGGTAGGGATGGGGTTGTGGAGGGGATGGAGGTGGGATTCGAGTAGTGAGGTGAAGGCGGGGTAACCAATACCTTTGGTGGTGGTCGACTGGAAGTCCCCTCCCCAAAGGATGCGGTGGTTCGGGTGGTCGTCAGCCAGGCGGAGGCCCCACGCTGCAACTTCATTGTATAAGCGGGTCATCTCGGGGGTATGGAGCTGGGGCATGTATGCTCCGAGGAGGAGGTAGGGGGTGCCTGAGTGTGGGGCGAGGGTTAGGCCGGCGATGTGGGGGATGAGGCGGGGTGGTGGGGTTAGGACAGTGGCAGACTGGAATGATGCTCTGCGGACCGCGAAGAGAACTCTTGCGTTGGGTAAGGGCACATGTGAGTAGTATGGTCGAGAACTTTTGAGGAGGTATTGGGGAAGGTCGATACGCCAACGGGATTTGTGGGTGGCGTGGTTGGTTTCGGTGAGGAGGAGAACGTCGGGTTGGTGCGAGGTAGCGAGGTGTTCGACGTCCATAATGGAGGTGTGTAGGCCGCGGGTGTTGAGCGTGGTGAGGTGGAGTGGTTGAGATGCGTGGTTTGGGAGGATGGGGGAAGGGAGGGAGGCGGGGGGGTTGGGGGGGTCTTCGGGGGGGCGTTTCGCATGTGGGGGTCGGAAGGGTGGGGGAAGGGAAGGAGGGGAAGGGGGAGGGTGGAGGGAGGGGTAGGTGGTGGGGAAAGGGTTGGGGGTGGGAGCTGAGGGGAGGAGGGGGTTTGGGGGGGGTGGAGGGCGGCGAGTAATTGAGGTCGTTCAATAGGGAGGGGAGTGGAGCGGAAGGTGTGGTCCCAGAGGAGTGAGTGTAGGGAGTAAACGGTGGTAGGGGGGTCGAAGTAAGGGGGGTTGTACGCTTGGTCGGGGGGAGCTGTGGTGATAAAGTAGGTGTGAAGGACGGCGTGGGTTCCGCGCGACCAAGCGTTGGGTGAGTCGTTCTAGCGAGGAGGGTTAAGTATGCGTCGGTTGCCGACGGACGGGGGGGGGGGGGGGAGGGGGGAGGAGTTCCATGAGGTTAAAAGATCGAGAGAGCGAAAGAGGAGGTTGGGAGGGGGGGGGTGGAGGGAGTCAATCCAGGTAGCCGATGAGTGGGTTAAGTGGAGGAGGCCGAAGTGGGAGTGCTACCAAGTGAGGACGAGCAGGGAGTGGTTGGGCGTGCCCGGGTGGGGGGGTGAGCCTATGTTAGAGAGGTTAGTCCAATGGCTAGGGTATTGCGAGTGGTGGTGGTAATTATCAACCTCGTTATTGGTGATGACAGTGTAGGAGGCAGAGGTGGTGGAGTGGACTCTCGCTAGTGAGTTAGCAATGCAATATAGGTTCGAAAGGTCATGGTAGTGCCCCCATTGGAAGGAGAGCACCGCCGAGGAGTCGAGGTAGCCTATGGTGGTGGGTAGGCCATGTTCGAGATTTAAGTCAAAGAGGTAGTTATGTAGTTTGATGCTCCAAGAGTGTGAGTTAAAGTGGGCCGGGAGAAGTGTATGAAGCGAGGTGTTTACAGTATGGTTGCGAATATCTGGTTGGGGGGTAGGGTGGGGGTTGTGGGGTCTAACCTCCGGGTTGTCATGGGTGGAGTTAGGGGTGATGGTGGGCCTTGTCGGCCGGAGATGACATGTGGGGTCTGTCAGGACGGTCAGAGGGGGGTGGGACTAGGGAGGTGGTGTGGGTTTCCTTTAGGTCGTCCTCCATCATGTCTTCAAGGTCGTCCAGCGTGTAGTCGGCATATGTCTGTGAATCAGGCGGAAGGGGAACGAGGGTGGGGTGGAGAGGGGGGGGGTGTGGGGGGAGGAGGACATGGGGGGGGGAGTATAGGGGGGGTGGGGAGGGAGGAGGGTGGTCGGGATGTGGGGTAGTAGAGTGGTGGGGTGGCCGGCGGAGGGGGGGAGAGGGGGAGGTCTTCTTTCTGGAGTGGCGTGAGGGTTTGGTGACGCCGGCGGGTGGCACATGTCTGAGAGAGGGGTGTGTGGGAGGTCTGTCGGATGGGAAGGTGGCCATGTGTTCGAGCTGAGGGGCGGAGGGGAAGTGGATGGGGGGGGGGGGAGGGGGTAGGCCGGGGGGGGGGGGGAGTGAGTCAGGGGGAGGGGTGGAGAGGGGTTGGGGAGGGTGGTGGTCGATGTGAGGAAGTGGTGAGGTGGAAGAGTCCAATGGGTCGGAGGTGTATTCGATGACAGTGGGGGGTGAGCGGGGGTGGGTCCGGTGAGATGTGGTGCGGTGGAGAGGCCGGCTGAGGTGGTGGGGGGAGTCGTGTGGGGAGGAAAGGTGGGGGATTAGCGGCGTTTTTTGAAGTGGTGGGAGGTGTCGTGTTGAGGGTGGTGTGGAGGGGAGGAGGCTGAGGAGAGCTGGATATCGGGGAGGGTGTCGAGGTCGAGAGGAGAGTCATCCTCGGCGTCCTACATGAGGAAATCGGAAGACTCGAGTGGCCACTAGTCAGACACGTTGTAGACTTGGAGGTGATGGGTCCATTGAAGGAGGAGGGCGGGGGGTTGCGGTAGAGGGTGAAGTTTTTGGTGTGAGTGAGAGGTGGCGGGGAGGGGGTCGTGGTGAAGACAGGGTCCGTGAGTCGGGCTCTGCCAAAGGTCGAGTAGTGGTGGGGGGTGATGGTGAGGGTGCACGTGGATTGGGTAGGTGTACCTCTTTGGATGAATGTGTGATTCAGGGGGATTGTGACTGTGCCGTTGGTGGATATGAGTATGCAGTACATTTCGGTGCTGAGGGAGATTTGTATGCTGGTGGTGACGATGGGGGAGGTAGAGGGTTGGGAGCGGAAGTATGAGCCATCTGGAAATTTTTTGAGGGTTGTGTAGTGAGAGGGGCCGAATGGGGTGAGGGGTGGGGAGGACGTTGAGGGGGTGTGAAGTGTTGTGTATTGAGTTGTTGTTTGGTGTAACAGGGTGTATAACCAGTGGGTGGGTGGAATGGTGCCGTATGCTTTGATGCAAGGGAGGGAGAGGGAGTGGCGAGACTAGATGAGGGCTGTAGTGAGGCAAGTGACCGCCCATGAGGTGCATGGGACGTGTCCAATGACTGGGGGGGGAGTGATGGTGATGGTGTGAAGATGGTGGTTGGGGGGTACTTGTTCGTGAAGTGAATATGAAAGTATGTGAATTGATACAGGGCCAGATTGTGAATGAATGGGGTTATTGGGCAGGTGGAGGATATTCATCCAGAGGGAGGAGGGGTCACCCTCGATCGGGGTGGGGACGTCTACAAGTTGGAGGGCGTCCGCGAATTGGAGGATGAATTGGGCAGGTTCCGGGAGGTCCTCTATCCGACTTGGGGTAGGGGTCGAGGGGGCTTGTCCGGCTGATGTGAGCGCGATCGCGAGGTTGGACGTGAGTATGTCATGTAAGAGGGCGACAGTTTCTTGGCCGGTGATATCAGTAAAGAGGGGGATCGGATCTTTACCCTACGGCCTGAGATTGCGGGGGCCGGCGCAGCTCGTAAGAACTGGACCTTTTGCTGTCGTAGTTTGGCCAGTAGGGAGGGAGAGGAAGTAGGGTGCTGGACCGGCCGATCGGAGTTCACGCTGGCGTGAAGCGAGTTGGTACAAGAGGCCAACCGCTATGCAGGAGGTGGGGATATCCAGTCGAATCTCATGAAAGCTCGACGTGATGTCGACCGGCAGGGGAGTGGAGTCGGAGGTTGGCGGTGCTGTCGGATGGTGGGTGCGGGTGGCGTTCGCAGTCCATCGCGAGTGGTGGACGAGTTTTCGGCCGATTATATTTTTGACACGGGTGGTAAGGTCGTCGAGTTGGTTAATGTTTTCGAGCAGCCAGCGGCGGGCAATCGAGCAAGCATAGATCACCGAGGTCGAGGAGTGAGTCGGTTCCGGGAGGCAGACCCCGTGTATCTTGAATCGAGCGAGGTGGGAGGGGTGGTGGAGTACATGCCTGTGAGAAGGTATGAGTCGATCATACGAGTAGAGAATAAGTCGTCGGTCGACCCGAGGTCCGTGGTTGACCGAGGGGCCGCGAGGACCAGTGGTGTTTGGAGTCCACGTCGAATGGGGAAGGGGTCCGTAGCGGTGCCCATGTTCGGTGCAGCAGGGGGCGGTTGCGGGACAGTGAGGAACGGGGCTAACGGGTGTCCCACGAGTTGGTTTCTGGGGTTGGAGAGGTCCACAGGTCGCGCATGCTCCGGGCGGTCCCGCAGGAGCACCTGCGTGTAAGTGGGGGGATGGTTAGAGGTCGAGGACATGTTGACCGAGCGTGGATCGCAGTGGGGGAAAGATACAAAGGGGTTTGAGGAGAGTTTGAGGGAGGGCGGATGACTGTGGTAATGATGAGGGGTTGAATGTGCACGGGGACTTACCTCAATGCTCTCCTAGCATCTTAATCTTGGAGAGAGACTTAGCTGGTGAGCGAGTTTTCATTAATCCACCATGGGAGCTCGCGGACGAAATCGGATAACATTGTCGGTGTACAACGTTATCTTCGTTCTTGTTGTTGGTGTCCACTCTCACCATCTTCGTTTTATCTAAATGTGTTAAATTTAACAAGCTCACAGCAAACTTGAAGATGTGCCAAGACTTTCTTACTCGAATGCAAATATTTACACGACAGTCAAGAGCCAATGATGCCACTCGGTAGGAGACAGTGGCGCTTGCTCCGTGGCATGTCTAGATTTGGCTGGTGGATTCATAATGTCCGCTTCCATTTCCATCGGATGTAACACCGACGAAATATCTACATGTACTAGTATACGACGATTTCGACTTCATCGCTAAGAAATGACTTGCTCTGAGTCTTTCTTTAGATGTTCTTTCGGACCACACCGAGATTCCGTCTCTTTTGCAAATTATTTTGTCGGTTTCTACTTCAGGTGGTCATCATCATCAAACATCGCTTGTGGATTGTGCTGCGACGCTAGATTTCGTCTCGGAAGAATTTGTTACGCGCATGTGTCTACATACACGTAAGTCCGCTTCCAAGACCATTGTTTGACTTGCTATTGCTCAACGAGTTACGTCAACAAAGGTGTGTGGCATCTCTTTCACTTTTGCTCAGCATAACTTCGTTCACATGTTTCTCGTCCTTCTCGATTTGCTTGCGGCCGACATTGACTTGGGTTTACCATGGTTAGGCGACGAACAAGCGGCTCTTGAATTTGGTACCAAGCGAATCTTTACATTGATGGATGGAACTGTCATTGAGAACCAAGTAATCGAGTGACGTCCCGAGTGAATACTCATGTCTTTGACTAAAGTTTAGAAATTGATGCTGAAGTATGCTAGAGGTTAGGGCCGAACTGCAAAATCTTTTACGATCCATTTGGCGGTGTCTGAACATAAACCTCCATTTAAATTTCATCTTGGCGACGAGCTATGTGACGACAATCGAGAGGATTTGCGCAAAATGCTCTTCGACGACTTCCCGGAAGTACTTCAACCTGTGGATTCTCCGCCTCTTAGTCGACCTTGGGATCACCCGATTGACACTATTGGACCAATGCGGTGTTAGATGAGTCGCTGTCGCCTGCTAAACGGGAGGAGTTAAATCGTCAGTTAGACGTTGTTATTGCTGGATTGATTCGACTAAGTCGCAGCGAATTTGGTTCTCCGATTCTCTTCGTTCGAAAGGCCGACGGCTCACTTCGTTTGTGCATCGACTAACGTGGCATGAATGAGGTGACTCGTAAGGATGCCTACCCCTTACCTCTTGTCGATGACACCTTGGACGAGTCAAATGATGACGCAAATTCATATACGCATTTGGATTTAGCGTCCGGGTTCTGGCAAGTTCGAATCAAGGAGGAAGATGTTCATAAGACGGCCCTTTGAACTGATGACGGTCTCATGGAATGAGTGGCCATGCCTTTCGGATTGTGCAACGGTCCAATGACCTTCCAACGGATGATGAACGAGAGTTTACGAGACTTTTTACTCAAGTTCGTTATGGTGTACCTCTATGACATCTGCATTTACAACCGTACACTAGAGGAACACATGGAACATCTGTTTTTCTGGCAACGTTTCAATAAGGAGGGTCTTTAGCTGCGTCTTAAGAAATGCTTCTTCGGACTGTAAGATATGGAGTACCATGGCTACACTGTTTTCGGCGGAAAGCTCTCCGTCTCGACAAAGAAAGTTCATGATGTTAAGGAGTGGCCGGTGCCTTACACAGATCATGAAGTTCGCAGTTTTTATAGCTCTGCAATATTTCTATGTCAAGTTCATTAACCACTTCAGCGATATGTCGGCGGCGTTAACATACTTGTTAAGAAAGTCTCAGCCACAAGCGTTTATGATGGCCCCTACATGCATTGAAGCCTTTGAGATTCTCGAGTTGGGTCTAATTTCCGCGCCATGCCTAGTGCTTCCGAAAGTCAGCTCGGACGCGACGTTTACCGTGGCTACAAATGCGTCGGCAGTGGGTGCATCAATTGCCTTACTGCAAGATAATGGAGGAGGACTTCGACAAGTATGTTATTGGGCGCGTAAACTTAACAAAGTTGAGCGTGGTAATTCTTACTCGGCTTACGGCCTATAAGCTTTAGCTGTTTGCGAAGCTGTCAAGCATTGGCGGTGTATCCTTTCATGTTGTTCCAAGTTCCTAATGCTCACAGACCACGACACACGGTGCCATCTTCTCCTGCAATCCAATGATATGTTGAACAAACGGCACGCGCGTTACGTACGCGACTTACATCCATTTACGGGTACGATGACTCTAGCTTATCGTAAAGGGAGCAAGAACGAGGTTGACCCTTTAAGCCGACGGGCTGATTGTTACGCACAACCCAGTCTCCCGCTATTTTGGAATAGTGATATGCCACATAGTTTTGATCCTCGAGAACAGTCCCAACTGCCGAGAAGCCACGACGCCTTGTATTTTGGTTTCGCATAATTTTGACGCTAATTTATACAATTTCACTGCTGACGTCATGCACATGTACCCATAAATGATTTAGATTATTCGACTGGGCTACTCCAACAAGTCGGTTTGTGGGGATGAGGGTGAGTGGACGAAGGTTGGACATATTGTTGCCCGCGATTGTTATTTCTAGAGAAATGCAGGATTGTACATTCCGAACGACCCAACGATGAAGCAAAACTGTTGTTTGAATTACATGACATTGGTTATGCAAGTCACATAGGTCACGCAAGTACGCTAACTACGGCTTTATACAGGTTTTGGTAGCGTCGCATTCGACAAGACATTAACGACGAATGTCAAAGATGCGTTGTTTATTGACGCACTAAGGAGCGGCCCCATATGGTGGCTGCTCTGGATCCACTACATCTTCCGCCTCGACCATGGCACACAGTTGGATTGGATTTACTAAGTCATTTACCTCCAAGTGTAGATTTTGACAGTGTGTTGGTGGTGCTTGACCGCTTGACACGCATGGCTAACTTTTTCCCTTATACAAATGAGATTATTGCTCAAGAAAAAAGCAAAAGCCTTTTTACAAGGTGCGTACCATTTACATGAACTTCCGCGTGTTTTGATTAGCGACATAGACCCGTTATTTGTCAGCGCTTTCTAGCAAACACATTGGATACGCTTAGGAACTAAGTTATACATGTCTTCTAGTCGTCAAAGTGAGACCGACGGTTTAACTAAGCGGGTTAACTGTACGTTCCAACAACTTCTGCAAGTTTTTTCTTGTTACGACGGAAGTTATTGGGGTACTTGGCTGCCACGTGTCAAATTCGCCCACAACGCTAGTTATGCGTTGGGAATTGAGCACACACCGGTTGAGGCTAAGTACGGCTTCTCACTTGAGGAACCGCCGGACTTGATGCTGCCAATGCGACCTCCAATTCCAATTTATACAGTTGCTCAATAGTGTTTACCGTAGTTACGCACGTGAGATGCATGAACTGATAACTTCTGTATTGCGAGCACACAAAAGTGACATGCAAGCTCCATCTCTGCCGTCGACAGCACACCAGTTGCAGCTAGAAGACAAGGTTTCGGTTATTACTAAGGGCATGTTTCTACGCGGTCAACTTAATCGGAAACGTTAGTACATCCAGTTGAGACATTTTACAATGTTGGAGAAGATTGGCACGAACGGTTACAGATTGGATAGAATATATTGTACGCCTTCATAATGTGTTTCATGTTAACAGTCTTCGACCATGTCCTAATGCTACGTTACGTCCTTATCTTCATGTGACTACAATTGGAGATGACGACGATGAATACGACCTGGGTCGCATCTCATGTGCCAAGATCGACACCCTTCCAAGACCCCGAGGAAATAACTTGTTGTTGTGCACCCATTTCAAGGACGACCAAATTCCACATGTTTGGCATAGTTTAAATCAAGTACAACGTATAGTTAGACTCACTTGATAAGCTCAATTTTGCCAGTCGCCAAGACTGCATGGAATTCATGCGGGCAGCTCGCCATGGGAGACTAGCACACTCGCGAGAATTTCATCGGCGGAGCTAGAAGACCCACTGCAATTGGCGTGAGGCGGATTACAAAAATGGCATGAGGCTGATTCTCATTGTGGTCTACTAAGCTTCCATGGGGCCGCCTACTAAACGAGCGACGTAGTGCCGCGATAACCCTTAGAATATCGCTTGAGGCACTCATATTGATGGTGGGTACCGATGTGGGGAGTGATTGGGAGGAACCGGGTTCGCGATGCCAACAAAAAACTTGCGGGATACATGTTTTTGGGTCGAAACCGTCTGTATATGGCTTTCCCATCGCTGGTTGATCGAGATGATTACCGTTATCGGACCGTGCCGCTCTTCCCTCAGCGTATGTTATTTTTGTCGCTTGTGTCGCACTCGACCCTCCGGGGTAGCTCGACTTCAAAAGCGCTAGTCGACGTTATTCTCGTGAGCGCCCTTCCTTGGCAATTAGCGATGGATCCTAGGATCCCGCTGCCAAATCCAACGCCTCCCTCGCACCGCCGATCCACCTATCCCTTCATCGCCCAAATGTGTTTCACAGATTTAGCCCCGCGCGCCTCCTCATCGAGAGAATATATGAGAGTGTTTAATCAATAAAAACACATGTCGGACGGACCGAGCGGGGAATACTGTCGTTGATCTGTCGTGGATCGCACTGCCGGAACCTCTCTCAGCCCCTTACCGTGCTGAGCATGACACGGCTGTGGGGGTACCAGCGCCCACTACGTGGAGGTGGAGGTGTGTCCGACGGGCCTGCTAGCGCACCCCCTCTAGGGCTGCCGCCGGTGTTTGCCCAATTATTCCTACCGTATAAGTTAACATATATGAGGCACGCGGTATTCTCCATGATGTATGCTTTGCCCTAGTTTTCATCGCAAGTTGTGCACTAAGCGTTATTTGTGCCAAGTCATTGTTCTAGCTCAAATGAATGAGTCGTTGCACATAAACCCACATCATTCATAAGCGTCGCGCTCGACGAGAATACTTATTAGGACTCCGAAGCATGCGTGCGTATCATGCGAAGCACATAGGATGGCGCATTGTCTTTAGATGATATTTAAGACGGGTCAGCAAAAACTATCGAATAATACTAGCGCGGCACTGACAAGGAGCGCAGTGGCGGTGGAGACTATAATTTGTCGCGGTGCAAGACTATCATCACGAGACGGGGTGCCACACCACGACATTGAAGGCTACGCGCTAAATGACAAGGGATTATTTGCTATATCATAGTATGCTGATTATTGTTATGCGAAAATACGTAACACGACGACACAGTAAATTTACTCCTTACTCCATTCCCGTATGTTATGTTCCACGTAAGTTGTGTAGCCGTAGTTATACAAGTCATGGTTGATTTCGAGGACAAGGAATATTGTTCAAAATGTCGTATACATCCATGCTCCTCATGGTACATACATTACACACTTCGAGCCTCTCATGCCGCAAGCCGCCCCGCTTTGATGAACTTAAGACTGTCGGAATCGGGAACGGATAGTTACACGGAGGTCGTGCCGGCCCCACAAGGGGGCCGGCTATGGTGACTAGAGAAGTGGGAAGAGAGAAATGGCGGCCGGCGAAGGCACCTTAAGGGCCGGGCGACGGCCACTAATAGGGAATAGAGTACCGCTAATAACATAACACTAAGTACTAGGATGACAAATAGCTACCTTGTACATAAGCACTAGGCAACGGGATGCTAGTGCTAACACCCCCTCAAGGTAGCCGAGGTCTTGACGTCGTCCTAGCTTGCGTTGAGGAAGGTGCCATCTTGGTCGAAGGTGTAGTGCTTTTAGCGTGTGTCTCAAGCCGGGTAGGTGTAGCGACATGCGCCCACAAGAACGTGCCACTACCGGCGAGTTGCCGATATGAAGCGGTTCCAAATGTACTGCGTAATATACTATTCTGACATCTAGCGGGAAAAACTGTCCACGGGCGAATTAGCCCACGCGTGAGAGCGACCGGTGAGGAAGAAGCAAAGCCAACGGTGCTGCTAGGAGTGTGTAGACACGCAAAGGCATAGACGGGCGCTCGTGTTGACTCCCGCCTTTCGCCGTGGGAAAGTTAAGCTCCTCGCTAAATAAGGTGAGCGTAGCGGCATTGCCTCGGGGAAAAACAATAACAATACTAATTAAAGTACGCAAGGGCCGAATTTTTGCGGGTCGGTCTTAAAAAACCAGGTCCGGTCGAGAGCATCGGCAGGCTGAAGGCTAGGTGAGACTGAAAGATGGGTGGAGCGAGCGTGGCGCCGGGCGCTTTACACACGCTCTTCTCCTTTTTACGTGGGAGATGGGGGGTTAGTCGCGGACAACCAGCTCGAAGGCGAAGCGTGGTGTCGGTCGGACGATGAATTATTAGCGTGGCGCCGAGCGCTTTACACACGCTCTACTCCTATTTACGTGGGAGTAGGTAGGACTAGCGTGGCGCCGAGCGCTTTACACACGCTCTTCTCTAGTATAACTTGGTGGAGGGCCCATAACCTGTCGGGATCGGGAACGGATAGTTACACGGAGGTCGTGCCGG
Organism: Tetraselmis chui; assembly: GCA_026401115.1. Lineage (NCBI taxonomy): Eukaryota > Viridiplantae > Chlorophyta > Chlorodendrophyceae > Chlorodendrales > Chlorodendraceae > Tetraselmis > Tetraselmis chui. The sequence goes on from JAPMLY010001189.1 coordinate 62,650, forward strand.
CCCCACAAGGGGGCCGGGTGTGGTGACTAGAGAAGTGGGAAGAGAGAAATGGCGGCCGGCGAAGGCACCTTAAGGGCCGGGCGACGGCCAATTGAAATTGAAATTGTTTACAACATGTACCGTATGCGCCGGTTTTTCAAAAAGCCGGATGCGTCGGCTGCTGTCTCTGGGCCCTCCCAACTATGCCATACAGGGAACTTACAAGTCAGGGCTAGACCGTGAACCACCTATTTCCAACCTCTCCAAGTGTGGTCGGGGGTTTTACTCCCCCCCGGGGAGGGTCTGAAGCGGTTTAAAAGTGGTGTGCAATAATGGCTTGGGGAGGTGCGTTATGCGGAGGCTCGGCGAGTGGTCGTGCGTGATTTGGTGCGGTAGACTAGGAGGAGATAATGCAGCCATTGGACGGTGTGTTCATGGAGTGTGGAAAGGATGCGAGATGTGTCGAGTCGTGCTTTGGTGATGAGTTTTTCGGGAGGGTCGGTGCGGAGGGTGAGGAGAGAGGTGAGACTTGTTATGGTGGATGAGTGCGGTGTGCCCGTGCGGCTCATGACTATGGGTAGGATGTCGACTTCGGTACCTGGCCAGTGGTTTCGGATGGCATTTGCGAGGGGTGTGTATTTGTCCCTAATCAAGCGAGCTGTGTGTGAGAGGTTGTGGTCGGTGCAGTACTTCCACTCCCCTATCTGTATTTTCCTGATAGATGAGTATCGGCGGCGGCCGTTGTTGTGACCGACGAAGCGAGGTTCGAGGAGGCGTATGAAATCGGGTTTGTGCGCCGAGGGACGGAGTGCAGGCGGGAGGATTTCGGGGGGGAGGAGTGCGGGGCACGAGGTTAGGGAGTCGGGTGAGAGACCTTCGTCTGCATCAACAAGGCGGGTGGGCATGTGGGTGGGGTGTGGGGGGTGACAGTCAAGAGGGGTGTGAGTGGGGGTGGGGCGGGTGAAAGACTTGATGGGTTTGTTACCGAAGTCTGCAGTGATAGTCTCCCAGCGACCTCCGTTGTGGCGTTCCAGGAGGGATAGTAGGAGTTGGAGGGCGACGGCCACTAATAGGGAATAGAGTACCGCTAATAACATTACACTAATTACTAGGATGACAAATAGCTACCTTGTACATAAGCACTAGGCAACCGGATGCTAGTGCTAACAAAGACCATTGGTTACGCAACATGAAGTTAGGAATTACAAACACTCGTTACGCTTGGCCATGCTTGGGGAAGCGTGTCGGAGGAAATTGTCGGAGGCAACTATCTAGACTACTTAAGTCTAGTTCAATGGGAGGAGGAAACATCTATTTTGTGCATTTTTGAAATTATAATCGGTGTTACGCAAGCAATAGTTGTTTCAATCTATCTTCTCGCCGCTGCTTCTTGTTCGCATTGAATTGTGCAATTGTGTTTGCCGTCTGCAATAGTGCAAGTATCTCAAGCTCATTAATCCGGTCGGCGTTATTAATAAGGAACCGGCGCCAACTTGTTAACCGAGGCGTGGGTGTGCACAATAAGACGCAAGCGAGAGGCATTTTGCTTCCACAGGTCTTAAGGAAATGTACTCCGGACCCGTAGCATAACCTCTGTCATATGTGCTGTTGAGTCTATATTTTTGTAATAATGTGTATTATGTCATGGATAGAGCTTGCTAAGCAAGACGATAAGCTGCGGGCGTTTTTTGGGGGATGTGCGAGGTGAATTCATGCAACGTCTTTCTGCTGCTCTTCATGGCACTCTGGGTTCTTATCTCCGCGACGCTTTTCAGGAGGGCAGTGCTGGTGCTGTGGCATGCCTTCCTGTTCCTCGGGCTTAGGTTTTTTCCTCCTTTCTTCTTTTTTGCTTGGTGGCCTCCACTGCTTTTTCTTGTAAGAAATTTTCATTATAAGCTGCGGTAAGGTACCGGTACCTGTACCTGTACCTGTACCTGTGCCTGGGTGCTGCAACGTATTATACAGTACCCGTATATTAAATCTTCGCTACGACGTACCTTGGTACTGCGGACTGAAGCGCGCTATCGCTGTGCGACGCAGGAAATAGCGACCGGGCAGAGACGCAGAGACGATGCCCCACCCTCACCCGGCAATACTTGATCCGCGTCCGTGCCCGCAGTGGGACTTGCAACGTACGCTGTTGTTGAAAACCCTACTTGCTCACGCTGAGCTAGATACAGGACGTATCGCTTAGGCGGTCGTCTCGTAGGCTTTATTTAATCTGCTGTCAGTGGGGAACCGCCGCTGGTGTGGATCGGTTTCGGTCGCCGTGTGAAGGCGTCACCTCCGGTCAACGCGAGTTCAGCACCGCCGGCGTGTTCGGGTACCGGTCAACGAGGGCAGGCCGCTATGACGCTCCGCGAGGTGCACAACACGATGGGCGCCCCCAAGACGGGCGCCGGGACCAAGCCTGAAGCGGGTTCGGCAGCCGCCTCCACGCCCCGGTCACGACCGGCGTTCAAGGTGCCCAAGCTGCTGAAGTCAAACAATGCCACAATTGGGGGGGAGAATAAACCGCCGTTGACGGCAAAGTCATCAACCGGGGCGTCGTGCACGGATACCGGAGCCGCCAAAGCGAGCGGCGCTGCGAGTAGACGGCGCGTGACTAGCGCGCCAGCTACCAGAGACTCTAAAGCGACGACGACGACGGGTGCGGCTGCACGCAAAGCGCCGGCCGGCGTGGCGAGAGCGACGGGTAAAACGGCCGTCGGCGCTGCCAAGAAAACTTCCGTCGTCGTCGCTTCCGTCCCGACACCCACCACGAAGGCCACACCTCGAGCTCTCCCCCAAACACCCACCCAAAAGAAAGAACACCCCGAAGCTGGGCCCACGCCACAAGGGTGAGTACGCGACTCGCGTTGAAAAGCGGTTTCTAGTTTCCGATCGTTCAGCATTTCATAAAGCGACATTTTACCATTTATGATCTTGATTGATTGCGCTTTTCTTTTGTGGCGGAAGACATCTCATAGAGGGCGTCTGAATATTTTGGGGATGCAGGAGACGGAGGAGGGCGCCGCCGCCGCAAAGGTATGGGCAGTGGGTGACAGGAACGCCGGCGCTGGAGGCGGACACCCCCGCCTGCCGCGACGAGGCCCCCTCTCCCCTTCCTCTCCCCCCGCCCATCCGCGACGAGAGCCCCGTCGCTGCCAAGGTCATAATCCCCCACCTCCCTTTACATAGAAATGCATATTTATAGACACACATACACACACACACACACACACACACACCGACACACGAATGTAGCGACACACATAACCACACCTAATCACAAAATTGCATACAGTTGCACTTTTTTACACACAGAGAGGCATACACGGTCACACACAGATCAGCCAAAACTGAGGTACCCGTCAACCACCATGCTTCAATTTCATAATCCTTCTTACCTCCTACACTCCATTCACGCCCACATTTCTCATCAAAAACATCATCCAACTCAGACTATACCGCAATCACTCTGCGCCGCCCGTCACCCCAACACCATCGTCCACATCACCTCCCCACCTTCCCACGTTGCATCCGAGTCGCATCGAAATAAATCAATGTTTATGGATGTGAAATACGTAACATTTAACCAATACTGATTGCCAAAATAACTTTGCAAACACATATGATGTCTCTTTTGTAACGACCGCCACATACTATCTATATTCACCCGCCCTCTCAATTGTGTCCTCTGACAACGCACCCACCCACCTCCACCTACCCACAACCCGCTTCATCTTCACCCACCCTCTTCACCAATCTTTGCCAGTCTTGACAAGGGCATAGGGGTTGACACGGACGGACTGTGGTTTGCTGGCTCAGGAGGCGGCTGGGCGTCACAACAGTCACTGGCAACCTGGGCTACACTCGGAGGAGGCGGCGCGGGTGGCGGCGATGACGCAGCAGGCGATGGCGGCTCTGCTGGAGGCGGTGCCCGAGGAAGAGGAGGAGGTGGTGGGGAGGAGGAAGGGGGCGGGGCGTCATGCGAGCTTGCAGGAGAGGTTGCAGCAGTCGTGGGAGGGGCAGGTGGGGAGGGCGCTCGCATGCAGCACATAACACCTGTCAACCCTGATGTAAAGTCAAACAAACCTAACTTCACTTCAAATCCTACCATAACTACATGAAACCCTAATCACTGAATGCCCTGTTTTGCGTGGAACTAAGTCTAGGTATCCTAGGATTCTAACCCCTTAACTAATTCGTTGCTATACATTGTGAAAGCTCTGTGTGCACTAACACACATTTCTGAATCCAGGCATGCCGAAAGCGACCCTAAATCATATATGAAACCCTAACCAACATTCAATAAAAAGCCCCAAACTGTCATTTCCCGAATTATAATTAAGACATTGGTATACCTTGATACGTAATCCTTTAAAAGCCTTGATACGTGAATAAACGCTTTCGCTTATTGATCCGCTCCTACGAACATGAAAAAATCCAAATCCAAAATGTTAATGAAACACTCTGAAAGTTTTGAGAACCGAACGGAAACACTCTTCTGTAAGGCCACCTTTCTGTGCTGATGTAGAACTATTACGTAACGCGGGTTGCTGTGCTGCTGCAGAGCTATTACAGTCGGCTGAAGGCGATGGCGGGGCCGGCGATCGAGGAGGGGGAGGAGGAAGGGGGCGAGGAGGAGGAGGAGAAGGTGGAGAACGTGACGGACCTGTTGCTGAAAATGAGTGAGACCCCTTGCACACACCCCTCTGCCCCTGCTTTCATACCAGACCGTGAATGGACGCCACTTGTATGTGAACGGGGAGGCGCGGGCATGTGATGCTACGCACCGTCATTGCCTAACAGTTTTACCTAAATACGTCTACATGTCCGCGATTGTCAGCTATCATCAACACATGGGCAATGCGCAATTGTGCGCGACGGAAGGTTACACGTGTAATGTGTGTGTATGCGTGTGACAGAGTGAGGGAGACTTTGTGTATGATGGCATGTATGTATGTATTATGCATACATGCATGTATCAATGATGTATGTATCAATGCATGTGTGTATCTATGTATGTGTGACATAATGAGAGACACAGTGTGTGCGTGTTTGCGAGTGTATTTGTGTCTGTGAAAGAGTGACAGGGGGAGAGTGGGAGAGATCATTGCTCGTCGATCACTCGCCAAAATTCCTAACCCTTCCTGACTGTGTAGCACTGTGCTAAGGAAGGCGGGCGTGCCTCTCAAAGTCGCCGCGCACACCTCAAAATTAGACACACCCACCCACACACACACAATCCACTCGCCCCGTGCGCGCGCCTCTTACTGCTCTTCACCATTCAGGACCGCGATGCGTCGTCTGCTTTCACGTCATTCACTGATTACCACAAGCAACCACCCTCGCCCCACCTTATCAGTTTCCCCACTGCCCTCTTGTCATTGCTACCCCCTCTAATCCCCACCTCACCATCACTCACTCGGTTGCGCTGAGACACGACTCCCCTCCGCTTTCGGGAACAGATCTGACGCACGCCCACAACAGCCGCAAGTCCATCTCCGCCAGCTCTGTCATGTCTGCCGTCCGGGCGGCCTCCGTTTCGCCGCCCAACGGCAGCGTGCGCAAGGCGGGGCCGGTGGCGGGCGGGAGCGGCAAGCCCAGCGCGGCCGCCACCGCGCACGTTCGAGGCAAGTCGGCGAGCAGAACGTCCAAAGCGGCGGCGAAAAAAGACGCCGTCGCTGCCGCTTCGACCGGAAGTGCGGCAACGAACACGTCTACGACGACCACCGTTGTCGCTCGCAAAGGAGGTGTCGCGGGAAACGCAAAGACGGGTGTGTCGAGACCGACGCGCGCGAAAAAGTCTGCTGTGGTTAAACTGGCAGACAACAGCGACGACGGAAAAGGTAGCGACGATGTGGGTGGCGAGGTCGACGAGGGAACGGTGACGGGTGGTGGTTGTGCGGACGATGAGGCGGTGGCGTTGCGTGCGGCGTTGGCGGCGTCGGAGGCGGCGTTGGGTGCGGAGCGCGCGCGTGTGAAGGAGCTGACTGCGGAGTTGGAGCGGGTGGGGGCGGAGGTGGCGGGGTTGCGGGCGGAGGGGGCTAGGGAGCGGGAAGAGAGGGTGGAGGGCGCGGCGGGGGTGCGGGAGGCGGCGGCGGAGGTGGAGCGGAGGGTGGCGGAGCTGAAGGGGCTCACGGAGGGGTTGAGCCAGATGGCAGGCCGGTTGTGCTGAGAGAGAGGCGCCCGCTGCATCAGTCTGAACAATGCGTAGCTGACTGGTTGGCCTCCCTCCGTCCGTCCGTCCAACCACTGACCCTCGCACGCCAACCACACAGACAACCAGCGGCACACACACAACACACACACACAACACACACACACAGGCACATGTAGAGACAGCCGCCCCAATGCAATGTCAACTGTTGCATAATTTAATCTAAAGCTAAGAGCGCGTCCGAAGGAAGGTCCACATGCAGCACTCAGCACAGCCCCCTAAAGCTCAAACGCCCGCAGCCTTGGGTTACAAGAGTTTGTTTGTAAGGTTTTACAGACGTTGTGTGCTGTCGCCGGTTTGAGATGGAAAGATGGGTCAAGCGTAAGTCTAGGCTCACTTGGAATGTTTTCATTAGGATTTATATGCTCTTTAATTCCATGACTGAGGAGTGGTAACATTAGACAAGTTACATCAGACGTCCCAAGCGCCCAACCCACTTGGTTCCGTCAGAACATTATTGAGAGGCGACACTTTGTTATATTTGGTTTAGCAGGGTTTGAGCGGAGGAAACACGGAAATTACGATACACCATGAGAGGAGGTAGGAAGCTTAGGCGAGGCGAGGGGAAGTTTTCTGAACGATTGTCTCTGTAAGCATCAACTTCACTATCAACAAAGTGCGTATATTCTCACCTACACACACACACATATGTAGAGACAGACGCCCCAATGCAAAGTCAGCCGTTGCATCATTCAATCTAACCTTAGGGCGCACCCAAAGGTAGGTCTGCACCAAGCACACGGCCCCAGGAGCTAAATGACAGCTACTGACGAGAACGAATGGTATCTTTTGTCCACTTTGGTTACGGACGTTATACGGTGTTGGAAGGCTGGGGTGGAAAGGAGGGTAAACAGACTCGATGCAAACTTGGAACGACTTTCATCAAAGGTTACTATCAGTAGTCTAATGAATTCGATGCCACGGCAAAAACGTTTTGTATGCTATATCTAACTCTTTTCAGTTCAAAACGAATGAAAAGATTGGTCATGACATACTATGAGAGGGAGGAAGTTATCATAATGGGGGGAGGCGGCTGGGCATGTTGGCGAGGCAAAGCGTTCTGAACAATTGCTCCCGTTAGCAACATAGGCAGTGTAATTGCATTCGTACGCATTCCCAGAAAAGGGCGAGGACGGTCACGCAGCTTTCCTGTGGGGTGGCGTAGTT
>JAPMLY010001189.1:75000-123617 GCA_026401115.1 Tetraselmis chui
TCCCTCAGCAAGTGAGCTGTCGACTCCGGTGGTTTGTCTGCTGTTGTTGTGCTGTTGTCGTTTTCTGTGCCTCTACTGACACATCTTCGCATCTTCCGGGATCCTCGTGTCGTCGGCAGCAGCGCGGAGTATATGGCCCATTTTTGAGTAAAGCAAGTACTAGTACCCGTACAGTACCCAGAAGATACAGCGTATATACTACAGTAGCAGAATCAAAGTAAGAAAAAATTCTTACAAGAAAAAGCAGTGGAGGCCACCAAGCAAAAAATAGCAGAATCAAAGTCAGGATCGGGCGCGGGCAACGACGCGTACAGGTACGTAAAAGCAGCAGGTGAAACATAGTACGGTGTACTTTGTACGGGAGTATCTGTACGGGTTAGAGTACCCATGGATGGATGTAGTCAGTTTAAATTAGAATCGTATTTCAGTTTAATTACAGAACAAGCAGTGGAAACCACCAGTAAATATTACGATATGATTTTAATTGAATGGATGGTAGTAGTGGTCGCCATGCTTATGGAGCACATACCCTGGTGCCCTTACTCCTGGAACGTCATCCAGGTCAATGGTTGCCTGGCGCATATGTTTTGGAAGAGATCATGAGTGAGGCGGGTCGGTTGATAAGGGGCGGGATTTTTTGCGTTGGAGGTTTGTGGCATTCGGTTGGTATATATAACATATGGTGCCTCTATCTCGGACCCATCTGGGTACCTTCCCGGCTAGCGCGGGATGTGGTGTGGCTTAATTCCCAGGGCATGCACAAGCACATTTGGAGGTTACATTTACCAGTGCGCGCATGAGCTTTGGTGTTCCGGTTGTGCATGCTTCGTTTTCGCTCCCTGTTGGTAGCCTTGCGGTCAGGACCCAACATGCTACGCTCGATGACGACCTTAGCGCCTCGGCCTCGCTTGGCACGCCTTCCGTAGTTCCGTCCAATATGTTCATGACTGCTACTCCTTTGCACTTGAGGACGGGGACCGGTTAGTCCCTTTGGCGGTTGAGCTTGTTAATCGTTTGATGATTTTGGTGGTTGCTTGGCGATTCCCGGACTTCGGGGTTTCCACATCATCCCGGACTTTGATGTCCAACACTTACACCCTCATATTAGAATTTCGCGCCGCTCAATTTATAATGCTCCGTTTGGCTGCTTTCTTGGCGATGTGCGCGGGGAATTCGTGGAGCGCAATTTTTCGGCTCTCCATGGTACCCTGGATTTATGTATTCGTGATGCTTTACATGAGGGATTTGCAGCTTTTGTTGCATGCATTCATGATCTGCGGACTTCCTACTAGGCCCGTTTTTCTATTGTTGTTTTTCACTTTTTTCTTGTAATCTTTGTGTATTTAAAGCATTTGCACGCTACGAATTAGCCATCGATAGATCGTCTATAATACCATCATCAAGGAAATAATCCCCGTCATCGATGCACAATGTTGTAACATCAATATCGTCATGCTGATGGCATGTTAGTATGCATAATTTGCTTACAAGAAGAACAAGATGAGCACGGACAGGGAAAGTGGGAGGGGATACAAGAGGGCAAGAGTGACAAGAGGATCACGGAATCCAAAGCACAGCAAAAGGAAAGCACTACATTGTGCATAAACCTAGCAGATTATACTAAGGAAACTCTTAAGCCACGCCGAGAATGTTAGTATGCATACCATCGATACCATCATCAACCAAAAAATTCAGAGACAGAAATGAACTGTTATTTCCCTTACTTGATTATCGGCATCCTAAACACCGGTATTTTTGTGCCTCTAAGTAAGAGGAGCACTATGCCTTTGAGTGTCCTTGAAAAACTGCAGGTTTGCTTTTAGCTACGCCATTCGCAAAACTAAGAGAGTCCAATGTGTTGATACATATCGTCCCAAATATCGACACCACCAATAGAAATATCGGATAGAAATGCCATTTACGTCGACATTCCATCACATCAACAATCCGAAACATCGACACAATTCACTTGATCACTGAAATTGCATCATCAGTACACCTCTTCTGACAACAAAGCCAATATATCTCAAGAACGAAGCCGCTGTGCCCAGCCTGGACACATGCGAGTCCTGTTCTCAGCTGGGAACCCAATGGTGGGTGAAACTGGAACAACCATATGCTCAGATATGCATATCAGAAGAATAATGTCTGACAATTATGTTTACATTTCAAAACACTCCTATCTAACAAGCTGCAATGCCACTTCCGCTCCTGTCACCCCATCGCGAGGCCGCATAGCTCACAAAAGACCAATGCCTCGTCGTGGGGAAGCAAAATGAATCACCGAAGAGTGACATAGTTACAAAGCAAACTGCACATGCCTCCCGTTCTAACCACCGGTGAAAGAATGCTGCTCAAGCCGCGTAAGTGTTCTCGAGGTACTGAACAATGTAGGAGCTCTCAAACATCGACTCGCCGGTGTTGGGGTCCTGCACGAGCAGCACAAGCAGAAAAAGACGGTGATGATGAGTAGCGCATTACGTCGGTCAACCCTACTTTAACGCAGTTAGGTTATCGAAGTAGGGTTTACAGGTCATAATGCGAGGTACAAAACACATATACATGTACCCTTGGTAAATTATACCTAGCAACACACACACACACACACACACACACACACACACACACACACACACACACACACACACACAAGGTATGAAAATACAGGCGACAACAGCAGTCGATTTAGATGAAGCAAGGTCACGCGGCCCTGCTGGCCGTCAGCCGTTGTGCTGGGCAGCGTACCTCGAGAAAGGGTGCCTGGTAAGTGCCGGTGAGTTCCACCAGCTCCTCTCGGCGCGGGCTGCCACGGGGGCCGGGCTTCAACAAGTACGGGATCTCCAACTCGCACAGCGTTTCGCGAACGAGCTTCACGAACGGCGACGCCTCGTAGCCCCACAGCACGAGCGGCTGTTCTGGGATCTTGGAGGGCCGCGCGCGCGAGCCGCGGCCCATACGGGCAGCGAGCCCCAGGCCCGCCGTGAGAGCGGTCACGGCGCCAAGTCGTAGCGACAGCGGCACCTGCCCATCGCCGTACTTGGTAAACAAATACTCGATGATGTCGTCGGACTCGTACATTGCGGTGCCGCTGTTCGGGTCGCTCATGTAGGGGAACATCTTCTTCCCGCCCAGCTCGATGGCCTTCGGGCGCCAGGTGCTGCCGCCCTGGGGGCAGGGGTAGAAGATGACGTCGAGGTCCAGGATAGACACCGCCTCGCGCACCTGCGTCACGCCCATAGTTGCGCAGAATCAACTCAACACGCCCATCTCATTCTCCGCGCTCTTACAGAGCTCGAAAATGACGAGTGATCGTGCGGAGGAAGCGGTAAGACGGCTGTATAGATTGTGGATAGTTATAAGAGCGACGAGTGCGGACGGCCGGATCACCTTCCGGCAGAACGGGCAGCCCTCAAACTCGTAAATCTCTAAAGGCTTCTCGGGGCGGTTGAAGCTCGCGATCTGCGCAACCCACACACACCTCCCGTTATTGTCATGCGGACGCAGCCTTCGCTTGAGAGTGGACAATAAGGCAGGTGCGCAATTCATGTTATCGGAGGAAAAGGAGGAAAATGAGAGTGCGAGAGAATGGGGTTTAGGGACTCAAGAGTGCAGGCCGGAGGTCTCGCCTTTGAGGTCTCCTGTACACGTTGCCCGCCAAAGGTGCCTAGAGTGTAGCCCGTCTGCCCCTCGTCCTTCACGAGAGACACGCTGTAGCCGGAGGCGAGGGCACCGGAGCCCGCACGCATCACGAACGGCAACGCCGCGCCTGCCACCTGTCGCCACCACCACCACGCATCAGCACCAGACACAAGTCGTGGTTCCCATTCCTCTCCTTTTACAACTTCGTACACCCATCGAACCGTTCGCAGCCGCAGTGCGGAGGCTCCTGCGTTGACGACCGCGCCTCATTGCAGTGTGCATATACGAAAACTAATAAGTAATGCCGCGACTGACTGCTGAACCGGCTTTAATCCAGATTTAGGAAAAGAAGTTCATTTAATAGTTTAGGTGGAAGCCCAAGTAGAAAATTGTAGTAGGGGAGTGGTCGGGGAATCACCGCGCCGATCTGCCCCTCCGCCACCTTGAACCTCTCAGGTGTTGGGCCGCTCAGGGTCTTCTTAGGCTTCTCGACCGAAGCTGGCTCCTGCTCCGTGCTGGCGCGCACGACCCGCGCGAGGGAGCGGCGAGAACCGCCCGCGCGAACGGGCAGCGCAGTGGAGGTGCGAGCGGAGAGCATACTCGTCGCCATTGCAGACTGTAGGTACTAGTAAACAGCCCGAAGATATTCAGCTGGGTGTGGGGCTAATTAAAGAACACGCGAAGCGAGCGCAGAGTAAACTTGGTCACTAGTAGGAGTGGGTTTGCCGCCACTGCGAGGGCGGGCACAAGAGCTGAGGGTTAGGATACACAATTCGGAAAGTTGGCCGCGCGGAAAGCAAACCTTGTCGTCGCCGGCCTATACGGGTACAAGCGCTAGGACGCCTTCCAGTCTTCCACCACCTTCTGACGTACTGCTTGATATCGTGGCGCGACGGGGAGCACCAGTAATTATATTGATTGCCAGGTCGGACGGCACGTGACACTGCTAACGTGAATAACTCATATTTGTTTACAATTAACTGCGGCACATGAAAATGTCAATTATCATCTCAAAAGAAAATGCAGCATAGGCCACCAGCAAAATGTCACTCCTGTGTCGTAGTTTGGTACAATGTGAACTATCCTGTCACCGCCCTCCATTGCGCTAGACTATTTATAGTCTAGCGAAGCTCGCCTTCGGTCTCGTCACGCGTCACGCTTCCCCAGGCAGGTTACGACACTTGCTCGTGGTAATGAGAATAATATTAACATACTGCAACACGCAAAAACGCGTGATATTGATATGGGCAGTTCGTCGCTTCCCTGAATCCCTGGCATGGGTGCAGCGGGCTCTCGTTCATGCAGCATTTCGTTCGTCGATATACTTTTGTTCCCTTTCGGCGGTTTTTAGGGGATGTATGTGCGGCGAGAGTTCATGCAACGTATTTTGGGGTTCTTATCTTCGAGACGCTTTGCGTGAGGGCAGCGTTGATGTTGTACTGTTGTAGTGTGCCTTCGTGTTCCTCGGGCTTAGGTATGTTGGGTTTCTTCTCCTTTTTCCTTTTTGCTTGGGGGTTCCATCTCTTTTTCTTTTTAGTATTTTTTCTATATTGATATGGGCACACACACCCCCATATTGTGCACCTACCTGCGCGTGGAAGGGACAAATGCAACCACCTCTAAAAGAGGGAAAGGATCTCCACTACACGCTAAGCCTCTGCATGAGCCTCAGAAATGAAAGATCAAACATCAACTGCAATGCATCAAAATGTGGTGCATCACCCGTTTTTTAATTCTTTTATAATTCGTGGACGCATCGAAGAAGACACTACTTATGGATGCATCGATTTAATGGGGCACTTATTTCTGGACGCATTATGAATTAACTATGGCACTAATTCAGAAACGTAGCGATTAAGCATGGCACTAACCCATGGATGCATATATGAACTTTGCCACCATCCGCGAAAGATGAGATGCATAAATGCGGGTAATTCGGGACGAACGCATTGATGCATCAACATCGGTCTCGCTCCTCACACATACAATTCTATTGAAATAATTAGCAGCCGGATTATGACCGGATGATAGCCGTGTATACAAGTTAGCGAGACTGCATCGCGGTATACTTTTACAGTAATCTTAAGCTGAAGTTTAGAAAACGAAGTCGACTTTCGCTTTTTTGTACGGAACTTTATCGTTCGCGTAGCGATGTGCTGACGTCGGCCTGTTACGTAAACCCAGGTTTAGAAAATGAAATCGAAGTTTCATGGACACAGCTAGTACGAGTACCGGTATCCGTACATGTACGGTACCAGTACCCGTACGAATATATGTAGGAGTATCCAGCGCATCACCACCCGCGCGCGCACCCGGCGCGCGAATTCTAACATGACGAGCATCAGCTCAGCGGCGTTGCTGTTTTTCAAAGTCGGCGGAACCCCCCGGAAGCAGTCAAACGTGCTGCCCAACCGTCACGCCCCCCCCTCGGCTTCGCAGCCGCAAACCGCTACCGTGTGCGAGTGCGTGTGCACGATGCGCCTCAACGTTGCCTCCGTGATTGCGCTGGTCGCATTTGCGGCGCTGTGCGATGGCGCCGCTGCAACTCACAACTTCGACCCCACCCACAAACGCAAACTTCTACTTCTCGTTGTCGTAGCTGCCCTGGATATGACACTAGCAGCGGCAGCCGTTGCGTCGCGCAAGGCGAGGCAGCACGCTGAGAACATTGCAGAGCCGCGTGGCCGGAAGCGTAAGGCCGAGACCGCACAACGCCAATACTGTTGGAAGGAGGACGGTTTTGCTGGCCTCAACGCCATCAGAAATATGCCCCCCAGCGCAGAACTAGGCAAGGTCATGTGTTCTGGCCAGAGTCCCTACCAGCCACGGCCTGGCTAGGTGTGGACGGGATGGCGGCGCGGGGTGGGCCGGACGGAAAGAGGGCGGCCGCCCGCTGCTCGGCTGACATCGAGCTGAGCAGTGCCAGAAGCTCTTGCGGCAGAGGATTCTCCGGCACGTTCGCCCGCTCCATTCTAGCAAGCGAGGCATGTGGACCCCTTCCACATGTGGAGGCGTGGCTTGCGGATGTAGTCGCCTGCTGGTGTTCGGGCGGTGCGGGTGGCCATGCTACCGGTCGCGCGCGCACACATGTCGTAATGTACAGCACGACTTCGTTTTCGACTTTGTTTCGGACTTCGAAACGAAAACGAAAACGCCCGACTTTGTTTTCATTTTGGGCTTGAAACAAAGTCCGAATCAAAGTCCGTGGTACGTTTTGGGGTTGACTTTGTTTTCTAAACCCCGTACGAGGGCGAATCGACTTTTAAAATGTACGGGTTATCGGAAATAAAAAGTCGATTTCGTTTTCTAAACTTCAGCTTTATTTAAGAATTTTAAACGGGATGCATCGATGCGACCGATGTCCCAAAATTGTGTAGTTAATTCGGTGTGCACATAATAAATACGCCAGTTGCATGCATTGATTAATTAGGCAACTAATCCATGAATGCATCGATTAAACTGGGCACTAATTCATGGATTCATTGATTGAATAGAATAACAATAATTCATTGGCGCATTGATGCGCCCGCGATGCATAATGATCCCACGAATACATCAATGCGGAGGTTTACAGTAGACGCATGGTCATGACAATTTACCATTCGAGTATTTAAAACGTATGATGTGAAAATGCGTGTGGCGACATCCATAGCACACATGCCATGAAATTGTCAATTAAGTACGAGACAACCACGAGCGGCTCCCCGGTATGACGCGATAGGCCATGGAATCCTCATTGCCATTGGCGCGCCGCTCAGTGCTCGAGGTTGTTGTTTTAAAGGCGCGTGATGATGCGACCTACTCACCCACCTCGATCGCGAGTGAAGAAAGATATGGCATCCGCGCGCGATGGCAGTATTATGCACGGTAAAAAGGAAATGCGATTTAAGAGCAATAGGCGCACACCGAGGGAGCACCCGTCAGACCTTTCCCACAACACTATATCATTATTGTTGTACTCGTAAAACTGCATTACATTTCGATAAGAATAGACCTCTTTCAATTTCGAATTGTTGTTGTCGCCGTACTTTGAGAAGTGTTTCTATACAAAAATGACAATAATGAGATGAACATATGGTCAGATGAATTTAAATATAGAGGTTTTCAAACCCACCTTTCATGTGTACGGGATAGCAGCCATATGAATATGCACTTGAGATGATTGTCGTATAACGTTAGACAAAGTGCGGGAGACGTCGCTAGTGAAGACAATGCCGGCAACTAGGGTGGGAGCGACTGAACTAGACCACTTCCGTGGTTCAGACGCGTATACTTGCGGGGCTCGAGCTGAATCTAACTCAACCAATACTTGCACCCGCGCGCGGGAAGTATATGTGTATAGTCACCATCGCTAATGACATCTCTAGTTGGTCGGCTATCATTGGTGGCCTCTCGCAAAAGCGAGAGCAAGCATCGTGCGCGTAGACGAACACGCCGGGTTGCTCCGGAATTTCATAGTGTTGTTCGTTTCGTGTTCCGCCTTAAATCTGAATCGGCTAATTTGCTTTTGGAGTGACCCATCTACGGACCACATCAATGATACATTAACATAATAAAAGTTCATCAATGGCACATGTACCATTACTACAGCCGTCGTTCGTCCATCGTTTCACGGTCTTCCGAACTAGGCCCCTACACAATTTAGCCAAAAAAACAGTTACTGTTAATAATATCAAGCAATGCATCCGTTGCGCATGTGAAAATAGAAATCAAGCATCACATTTAAAGTGTCAACTCGCATGCGCGGTCTCGTGACGTGGCATGGATGGATGTTGCACACCCGCATCGGCATTTGATAGATACTCTGACGAGCGAGCGCGTGAACTCTCACGCTCTGCGCCCGTGTGTGTGTGTGGGGGGGGGGGGGGGGGGCACTGTCTCTCCCGGCGGGTTCATTTGCATGTGCTGCTGAGCAAAGGAAATTTGATTGCAACATCCAAATTTCTAGCCGAGCTGCTGGTTTAGGGTTTATAACCCCATTGCCGTGGCGGGCGGTGGTCGTCTAGCTCCGTTTACATGCAAACTCTTGGACCGTACGTTGCTTAGCAATCACATTGGTTGGTCAACGCTACTTCCCGCCTCGTATGGGTCTCGTGTAGTTCGGATTAGTCTCCGCCGTAGGCCTTATGCCCACACTACCCGCTACCGTGTGCGTTAAGTAGTCTACGTGGATTCCCTTTCGCCGCGAGTTGATGCAATTTGTGTCGACTTCCCTCCATGGCACTTATTCTCGGGTCATACCCACAAGATGTTGTTTATGGTGGTCGTGCTCCTGCGGTTGCTTAATTTCCCCATGTCCGTGACTATCGGATAGCCTTGCGCCTTGTTCATGTTTGGCACGATGCGAATGTAGACGCAATACAAGAGGTCACCCAAGGCAAAAGACTGGACGCGAGCAGGGGGAAGATGTATAGTTACAGCTATGCTGCCGGGTCGAGGGCGATATGTCGCCATCTCGCAGGAAACATAGTTTTGTATAGACAAATTAAAAAGAGAAGCCGCGCTTAATGGAAGCTATCTAGTGACTCACGTGGCCGTCGCGTGCCGTTGTGCACGTTATCCCGCCCGCGGCGATATAGCCCGCATCGAAACCAAAAAGGCTGTCAAAGTGATACTGCAGAGCGTTGCACCAGTTCCTTTCCTTGCTGCTCAACGTGTTATACGCTGTCTGGTCGTTATGCACCGTCGTCCCGTCCCTGAAGAAGCAAAGGTGCGCGTACTCGCACAGGCAACAACTGTCCTGCGCTGGCACAGCCACGAAGCTGCGCCCATTCTTCATGTCCCACTGCAACAGCGGATCCGTGTAGTCGGTCCCTGACTTTCTCACGCACGCATTGATATTGCGACACTTTTTAGTGTCGGGGAGGGGTGGCGCAGGAGTGGACGTAGGGGAGGGTGTGGGCGGGTGGTTGTTCCCGGGCGGTGAAGTCGTAGGGTGAGGTCCAGGTGGTGGTGAGGTGGCTGACGGTCCCGGCGGGTGGGTGCTCCCGGGTGGTGTACTTGTTGGAAAAGGTCCAGGCGGGGGCGAGGTCGCTGACGGTCCAGGAGGCTGGTTGTTCCCGGGTGGCGTACTCGTAGGGTCAGGTCCAGGTGGGGGCGAGGTTGCTGACGGTCCGGGCGGGTGAGTGGTCCCACCTGGTGTACTTGTTTGGTGAGGCCCAGGTGGTGATGAGGTTGCTGCTGGTCCAGGTGGGTGCATTGTCCCGGCTGGTGTGCTGGTGAGGCTAGGCGTCGGGGGTGGCGTGCTGGTCGCAGAGAGCGCGGGGGTGGTGATTGGGGCAGCGGTGGGGGAAGGGGTGTGTAGGGGCGTGGTGGTGGGGGAGGGTGAAGGTGGCCCTGTGGGAGACGGTGTAGGGCTGAAGACCGGGGTGCACTGACTGTACGACGGGTTTCTGTATACACATGTTGCGTCCGCTTTGCAGCAGTGAGACGACCAATCGCTGTCGCCGCCTCCACACTGGTCCCACCAGTACAGGAAGGTGGTGCACCCTGGGGGCAGAATGTCGTCCTCTGGCGTGCACCAGCGGTACCCTCCGCCACACCGCGCGCAGTAGGAGCTGTCTTGGTTGCACCACGCGCCACCCTCGGGGACGCCACGGCAGCCGCTGTAGGTGCAGTATCCGTCGGTTCTGGGCGTTGTCGTGGTGGGCACATGCGTGACAGGGGCGGTCGTTGGAGCGGTGGGGAGAGGTGTGTGACTGAGCGCGGGGGTGGGCGCCCCTGTTGGTGGTGTGCCATAGTCGAAGAAGGGGATGCACTGGCTGTAGAATGGGTTGTTGTATACACAGTTGGCGTCCGCCTTGCAGCAGTAGGAGGACCAGTCGCTGTCGCCGCCCCCACACTGGTCCCACCAATACAGAAAGGTGGTGCAGCCTGGTGGAAGGATGTCGTCCTCTGGGGTGCACCAGCGGTAGCCTCCACCACAGAGTCCACAGTTGTAGCTGTTCTGGTTGCACCAAGAGCTGCCAATAGGCACACCGTCACATCCACTGTAAGAGCAGTATCCGTCAGAGCTGGGCGCTGGCGATGTTGGGGCAACTGTCGATGGACCTGTCGACGGAGTGGTGGGTTCCGCTGGTGTGGGGGCCAGGGAGGGTGTGGGTGCGCCTGTAGATGGGTCGCCATTGTAGAAGGGAATGCACTGGCTGTACGACGGGTTTCTGAACACACATGTGGCGCCTGCCTTGCAGCAATAGGAGGACCAGTCACCGCCGACACCCCCACACTGATCCCACCAGAAGAGAAAGGTGGTGCAACCCGGCGGAAGCACATCGTCGTTGGGTGTGCACCAGTGGTACCCACCGCCACACTGCGCACAATAAGAGCTGTCTTGATTGCACCACGCACCGCCCTCGGGGAAACCACGGCAGCCGCTGTAGGTGCAGTAGCCGTTTGGGCTCGGCGATGAGGTGGTTGGAGCGGCAGGGTGGGCTGGAGTGGGAGCCGGTGTGTGACTGGGCGCTGTCGTAGGGGAGGGGGTCGGTGATGCTGTTGGATTCGTGCCAGGGGTATAGAAGGGGATGCACTGGCTGTAGTATGGGCTGCTGTATACACAGGTAGCATCTGCCTTGCAGCAGTAGGAGGACCAGTCGCTGTCGCCGCCCCCACACTGATCCCACCAGTATAGAAAGGAGGTGCAACCAGGTGGCAGAATGTCATCCTCTGGGGTGCACCAGCGGTACCCTCCACCACACTGCGCACAGTAGGAGCTGTCTTGGTTGCACCACGCACCGCCCTCGGGGTCGCCATCGCAGCCGCTGTAGGAGCAGTACCCGTCCGATGGGGGAGGAGGTGACGCGAGCGGTGTTGTGCTTGCTCCCGGGGTCGGGGGATGGGTGCTTACGGGGGTTAGAGTAGCACCCGGGGTTGGCGGTGGTGAGGTTACTCCCGGGGACGGTGGGTGAGTGCTTGAGGGCGTTGATGTCGGAGCAGGTGTGGCAGGTGAATCTACTGGTAGGCAGGTTAGGGGCGCATCATGGGCAGGGAGGCACTGACTCAAGGATGGATTCCTGTATACACATGTGGCGTCTGCCTTGCAGCAGTGCGACGACCAATCGTTGTCGCCCCCCCCACACTGGTCCCACCAAAACAGGAAGGTGGTGCAGCCAGGGGGGAGAACATCATCCTCTGGCGTGCACCAGCGATGCCCTGTGCCACACTGCTCGCACTGCGATCTATCTTGATTGCACCAGGCGCCTCCCTCGGACACACCGCGGCAGCCGCTGAACGAGCAGTAGCCGGCAGGGTTCAGCACCGGAGTGACGTAAGCCGTGGTGGGAGATGGCGTGGAAGAGTGCGCGGGGGTAGTTGACGGTGGAAGTGCGCCTGTGGGAGAGGGTGTGGGGTTGAAGAAGGGAAGGCACTGACTGTAGTACGGGTTCCTGTACACACAGATTGCGTCCGCCTTGCAGCAGTGAGACGACCAGTCACTGCCGACACCTCCACACTGGTCCCACCAATACAGGAAGGTGGTGCAGCCTGGTGGAAGGATTTCGTCCTCTGGGGTGCACCAGCGGTACCCTCCGCCACACCGCGCACAGTAGGTGCTGTCTTGGTTGCACCACGCACCGCCCTCGGGAAAACCACGGCAGCCACTGTAGGAGCAGTAGCCCTCTGCGCTTGGCGCAGCGGTGGGAGCAAGCGTTGCAGGGGCCGTTGTCGGGGAAGTCTGGTGGGCTGGAGTAGGGGCAGTAGTCGGGGAGAGCGTGGGCGCGGCTGTTGGGTGTAAGGCACCATCGAAGAAGGGGATGCACTGGCTGTAGTATGGGTTGCTGTAAACACAAGTGGCGCCCGCCTTGCAGCAGTAGGAGGACCAGTCGCTGTCGCCGCCGCCACACTTGTCCCACCAATAAAGAAAGGTGGTGCAACCAGGTGGCAGAATCTCATCCTCCGGTGTGCACCATCGGTAACCTCCACCACACCGCGCACAGTAGGTGCTGTCTTGATTGCACCAGGGTCCACCCTCGGGGACACCAGTGCACCCGCTGTAGGTGCAGTACCCGCTTGAGGTCGGCGCCGGTGTGGTCGGGGGTATCGATGGGGTTGAGGTGTGCGCTGCGGTGGGGGCCGCAGTTGGGGAAGGAGTGGGTGACGTCGATGGTGTCGGATGGGGTGTCGTTGGAGATGGAGTGCCATCGTAGAATGGGATGCACTGGCTGTACCAACGGCTGCTGTAAACACACGTGGCGCCGCCTTTGCAGCAGTAGGAAGACCAGTCCCTGTCGACACCGCCACACTTGTCCCACCAGTACAGAAAGGTGGTGCAACCAGGGGGGAGAATTTCGTCCGCAGCAGTGCACCACCGATACCCGCCACCACACTGTGCACAGTAGGAGCTGTCTTGATTGCACCACGAGCCACCCTCGGGGACACCAGTGCACCCACTGAAGGTGCAGTACCCGTCGGTGTTTGGTGCTGGTGGCGAGGGAGCTACCATTGCAAGCCCTGCAGATGGAGGAGTAGGTTGGACTTTTGCGGGACCAGGGGTGGGCGCGGGCGTGGGCGCTGTTGGAGAAGAAAGTGCTAGCGACCTTGTTGACGGGGAAGCATTGAAAAATGGGAGGCACTGGCTGTAGTACGGGTTCCTGTATACACATGTCGCGTCCGCTTTGCAGCAATAAGAGGACCAGTCGCTGTCGCCACCCCCACACTGGTCCCACCAATATAGAAAGGTTATACAACCCGGGGGGAGAATGTCGTCCTCTGGCGTGCACCAACGGTACCCTCCGCCGCACCGCGCGCAGTAGGAGCTGTCTTGATTGCACCACGAGCCACCCTCGGGGAAACCACGGCAGCCACTGTAGGAGCAGTAGCCGTCCGAGTTGGGCGTTGAAGAGGTAGGAGCATGCGTGGCAGGGGCGGTGGTTGGAGAGTTCGCCGGAGTATGAGCGGGCGCAACTGTAGGTGAGGGTGTGGGCGCAGCTGTTGGATGCAGCGCGCCATCGAAGAAGGGGATGCACTGGCTGTAGTATGGGTTGCTGTAAACACAGGTAGCATCCGCCTTGCAACAGTAGGACGACCAGTCGCTGTCGCCACCCCCACACTGGTCCCACCAGTATAGGAAGGTGGTACAACCCGGGGGAAGAACGTCGTCCGTAGGGGTACACCAACGATATCCACCTCCACAACGCGCACAGTAGGAGCTGTCTTGGTTACACCAAGCACCACCCTCTGGGAAACCACGGCAGCCAGTGTAAGAACAGTACCCGCCCGAGGGTGATCCTGGCGTGGTGGGGGCGAATGTAGCAGGAGCTGTCGTCGGTGCCGGGGTGAGGGCCGGCGTCATTGTGGAGATCGGTGTAGATGTACCCGTGAAAGACGGGGTAGGGTTGGAGGATGGGATGCATTGACTATAGGAGGGGCTACTGTACACACACGTAGCGCCGCCCTTGCAGCAGTAGGAGGACCAGTCGCTGTTACCACCCCCACACTGGTCCCACCAGTACAGAAACGTACTGCAGCCAGGGGGAAGAACGTCGTCATTGGGTGTGCACCATCGGTACCCTCCACCACACTGCTGGCAGTGCAAGCTATCTTGGTTGCACCACGCGCCACCCTCGGGGACACCAGTGCACCCACTGAAGGTGCAGTACCCGTTGGAAGGCGGGGCGGGAGTGGTGGAAGCGACCGCAGTAGGTGTTGTCGATGGATCATTGGTGGGAGCTGGAGGAAGTGGTGGCGGTGTAATAGGACAGGGCGGGAGCGTCCCGGTTGGAGATGGCGTGGGGCTGACAGAAGGGACGCACTGGCTGTAGTATGGGGTGCTGTACACACAGGTAGCATCTGCCTTGCAGCAATACGACGACCAGTCGCTGTCGCCGCCCCCACACTTGTCCCACCAAAAAAGGAAGGTGGTGCAGCCTGGGGGGAGAATGTCATCGTCAGGGGTGCACCATCGGTACTCTCCGCCACATTGTTCACAGGAGGCACGGTCCTGGTTGCACCACTCGCCGCCCTCGGGGACACCAGTGCAGCCGCTGTAAGAGCAGTAGCCATCAGAGGGTGGCGCTGGTGAGGTAGGGGAAGGCGCGTGGGGTGTTGTGCTTGCTCCGGGGGTCGGGGGATGGGTGCTTAAAGAGGGAGTCAATGTAGGTCCAGGGGCTGGAGGAGTTGTAGACACTCCGGGAGAGGGGGGGTGGGTGCTTCCGGACGGACTCGTTGTGGGACCAGGTGAAGGAGGTGACGTGCTTGGGCCAGGGGCTGGGGGTGAGGTAGTAGCGCCAGGAGATGGCGGGTGGACACCTCCCGATGGGGTGGTGGTGGGGCCAGGGGCGGGGGGTGTCGTGCTGGCTCCGGGAGATGGGGGTTGCGTGCTACCAGATGGGGTGGATGTGGGTCCGGGTGAGGGGGGCGGTGTGGTTGGTCCGGGAGCGGGAGGGGCGGTGGTGCCATCTGGGGCTGGGGGGTGAGTGGTGGCTCCGGGGGTGGGAGGCGGGGTCGGGGCGCGCGTGGGGTAGGGGGTGGGGGCTGGGGTGGGTGAAGGCGTGAAGACTCCAATGGTGTGAAAATGTGAGTCCGCCACCTCCTTCAGCACCACCAACACACGTGTTGTGGCAACGACTCGCCTGGACATCAACGTGATAGCACCTGAAGCCCCTGAGTACAGTAGCAACCCATCCTGGGCACGCAGCGCTTGTGCGAAGGTTTGGTCGTTGAATCCCTCCACAGCACTGCTCACGCCCTGTAGCGCAGCGGACAGCGCGTCCACGTACACGCGCGTGTGAGATCCAGTCGAGAGGTCATCAGGTGGCAAGCTCCCGATGCGCCCTGTCCACCTGTCTACGCCATCTTGGGTGAACACTCGATGGAGCGCCACGTAGGCTGTGTCACCCACAATGTTTGGGTAAAGGGAGGGCACCGGGGTCACACCTGCGCCAGGGCACAGCTCCACGCTCGCGCAGCGACGAACGCGCACATACATAGCCGTCACATCCTCGGGGTTGGTTCGCTGTGAGTTGTCAGCCAGCCGGCGCCCCAGGCGCCCAAACCCATTGAACACCACGTCTATCTGCAGTGAAGCCATGTCCAGGTCGTCATCCGACTCCCCTTTATCACCGCTCTCCCAAGGCAACTCGCCCTCGTTGCTCCCTATCCGCCAATGGTAGCGCGGCTCCCAGACGCCAGGCTGTGCCACGATCCCAGTTGAGGCATACGCCATGTGCGCGCCCGTGGCATGCAGCCCATACTCTCGAAGGCGCGCTAACAATGCATCGGCATCACTCAACGCGGCGTACAACGCCTCTGCGCGCGGTGATATATCCGTCCCTAGCTCCACGACAAACCCAACGCACAGCTCCTCCGCCCCAGTGCCCCTTCCCTGAGCCGCCAGACTCGTGGCCTCAAAGTACCAGTTGAGAGCTGCCACGTCGCTGTGATGCACGTCCGCTAGAGCGGACACCGCCGCTGCGAAGACTTCGGCGTCCTTTTGCCCAAAACCGCCCTCGGCGTTGGAAAACCCGTCGAGCACCACGGTCGCGCTCCAGACCCCCATCCATCGAGCCTTTTCCTTATTCGATTCCGTAACGCCTGGCGAAATTAGGTGGGTCGTGCGTCGGAAGCTCAGTAAACGGACGGTGAGTAAGAGGAAAGTCGCGACGACGCGCTGTACAGAGAGTGTTACGGCGGTGACGATATTAATTATTTGCCGTGGGTACATTGTACTGACGTGGAGCGGTGCTGAACAGTGCAACGGCTGAAACAGCAGGTGGGTTGCGCACCTGGGCCTAAGGAGGCGAACGGAAAAAGCGCCCACGTGAGCACAAGTGCCAAAAATGTGGTGGCCTGAGCGAGGAAGAGCACGGCTAAAGGTCGTCCGCACACGCAGTATCGCCGGCTGCGGTTAATGCCGCTACTGGTGCCGCCGGTGTTTCCCTTTCGGGGCGAAGTACCCGTACTTCCAGCTTCCGCGACGTCATCCAGGCCTTCATCGCATGAGCAGAGGCTACCGGAGGATGCCGTCCTTCTACGCCCTCCTAGCGGTGTAGTTTCACATGCAGAGTCCAGATCTTCGGATCCCACCGTGACGCGTCGCCGTACTGACGTTAAGCCGCGCCCCTGCACAGGAGTAGAGAAGAGGGAGGCCTCGAGGGAGGGGTGCTGCTCGTCGTCGTTATTATTCCCGCCAGCTGTGAATAACCGATTGGCGGTGTCCTCAGCGCCCAGCTCCATGCCTTACTGTGACTATCGACAGCCAAGCTAGTTCGGCATATATCCCCTCTTCAGAGAAATATCACAGCCTAGGCAGGGTAGTCAAAGGACGAAGTGGCACAGTCGTAGCTAATGAGCTTGGCCGTTTCCGACTAGTAACTTGGATGCTGGCGGGGTGTGTTGGCAAAGGCTACGCCGGCCTCGTGCTACTAATGGATGGATTGTTCATATCTGTACACATGAATGAAAATGCCGCCCAGCAGGCGCTTATTCCCGCCATTATTAAGGATTATCATGTGTATGTCCATCACTGCATCGTACGACGTACAGTACCAGCTTCTGCACATGCTATATCACAATTTCTTACAAGAAAAAGCTGAGGATGCCACCAAGCAAAATAAAGAAGAAAGGAGGAAAAAACCTAAGCCCGAAAAAAATAGTTACAAGAAGAACAAGATGAGCACGGACAGGGAAAGTGGGAGGGGAAAAAAAAAGGGCAAGAGTGAAAAGAGGATCACGGAATCCAAAGCACGGCAAAAAGAAAGCACTACATTGTGCACAAACCTAGGAGATTAAACTAAAGGAACTCCTAGGCCATGCCGAAAAAGCAACACGTGGAGGCGACAAGCAGCGCCTCACTCGCCACTCGAGGAAGCACGGGGACGCTTGCTGCCCATGGCGCGGGTGAAAAGCGCCGTGGCATGAGAAGGCATCCTAGCCGAGGAGGAAGCGGCCTCCACGCCGTCCGCAACGGCGGACAAACCGCGCAAGACGTTGCCCGCGTGAGCCCTAAGCCCGAAGCCCGAGGAACATGAAAACATGCTATCATACCATTCATGATGATGCTGGATTATAATATTACATATATACTGACATGTGCGGGCAATTCACTGATAACCCTTAGCGACATATTGGATATGTCTTTATGAAACAGACTATATTTTTTTAGACGAAAACAACATTTCAACAAGAAAAGGCGGTGAAAATCACCAAGCAAAATGGAGCAAGGAGGGAAAAATACGAAAAGCCCAAGGAAAAGGAAGGCATGCCACAACATCAACAACAATGCCTTCTTGCAAAGCATCGCGACGATAGGAACCAAGAGTACCATGAAGAGAAGCGGAAAGACGTTGCATGAATTCTCGCCGGACATCCCCCCAAAAACGTCGAAAGGGAACAAAAGTATATCTTTGGCGAGATATCTTGCACAAGATTACAACCACACTTGGACGACCTCACTCGATCGACCTTCCGAGGCTCGTTTCTGCTTGCCTTGGCCGTATAGACTCAATAAGTACAATTCCATATTCCGTCATCCCTCGGATGTCTTCTCCTTTTCTCAGCCGTGTCGACCATGTTAGCACTAGCATCCCGTTGACTAGTGTTTATGTACAAGGTAGCTATTTGTCATCCTAGTACTTAATGTTGTACTATTAGCGTTACTATATTCCCTATTAGTGGCAGTCGGCCGGCCCTGCCGGTGCCTTCGCCGGCCGCCATCTCTCTCCTCTCACTTCTCTAGTCACCACAGCCGGCCCCCTTGTGGGGCCGGCCCGACCTCCGTGTAACTATCTCTTCCCAACTCTAACAGGTTATGGGCCCTCCACCATGTTACACTAGAGAAGAGCGTGTGTAAAGCGCTCGGCGCCACGCTAGTCCTACCTACTCCCACGTAAAAAAGAGTAGAGCGTGTGTAAAGCGCTCGGCGTCACGCTAGTAATTCATCGTCCAACCGACACCACGCTTCGCCTTCGAGCTGGTTGCCCGCGAGTGTCCTACCATCTCCCACGTAGGAGAAGAAGGTGTGTAAAGCGCCTGGCGCCACGCTCGCCCCACCCAGCTTCCAGTCTTACCTAGCCTACCGATGCTCTCGACCGGATTTGGTTTTTTAAGACCGACCCGCGAAAATTCGGCCCGTGCGTACTTTAATTAGTTCTGTTAGTGTTCTTTCCCGAGGCAACGCCGCAACGCTCACCTAACTTAGCGAGGAGCTTAACTTTCCCACGGCGAAAGGGGGGAGTCAACACGAGCACCCGTCTATGTTTTTGCCTGCCTACACGCTCCTAACGGCCTTGTTGGCTTTGCTTCTTCCTCGCCGGTCGCTCTCATGCGTCGGCTAATTCGCCCGTGGACAGTTTTTCCCGCTTCATGTCAACATAGTACATTACACAGTACATTTGGAACCGCTTCATATCGGTAACTCGCCGGTAGCGGCACGTTCCTATGAGCGCATGTCGCTACACCTACCCTGCCTGAGAAACACGCTACACGCACTACACCTTCGACCAAGATGGCACCTTCCTTGACGCAAGCTAGGACGACGCCAAGACCTCGGCTACCTTGAGGGGGGGTGTTAGCACTAGCATCCCGTTGCCTAGTGTTTATGTACAAGGTGGCTATTTGTCATCCTAGTACTTAGTGTTGTGCCATTAGCGGTACTCTATTCCCTATTAGTGGCGGTCGGCCGGCCTTGCCGGTGCCTTCGCCGGCCGCCATCTCTCTCCTCACACTTCTCTAGT
Source organism: Tetraselmis chui (assembly GCA_026401115.1). Lineage (NCBI taxonomy): Eukaryota > Viridiplantae > Chlorophyta > Chlorodendrophyceae > Chlorodendrales > Chlorodendraceae > Tetraselmis > Tetraselmis chui. The sequence continues at coordinate 94,305 of JAPMLY010001189.1, forward strand.
CACCACAGCCGGCCCCCTTGTGGGGCCGGCCCGACCTCCGTGTAACTCTAACATACCACCTCTTTTGTTTGGTCTACACCAAGACCCAGCTCATTACCAGCAACGCAGCCATGTGCATGCCATACAAGTTGACACGTAACCAAGCAAGTATACCATTAGTAAACATGACGTCAACCTCCGCGTATCAATCCTATCTCATACCGACACCGCCAGTTACATTCGTACAATGATACGACATTAAACATCCCATCTACGATCCACACAAATCCGTAACACCTTAGATGATTATGTATCACGCTTATCCTCAACCAACCAAATGTGCATAAATCATTGTACCGATCCAAAGCTTTCAAAACCTTTCCGTTGCCTGCCAAAAAATCCATTATCTTCGCCAAAACTCATTGCATTATTTGCCTTCAAAATTGCTAGATATATTATTGGTTTCAGATTATCTTTCGGTTCAGGCATGAACACCTAACTTATCGAGCCTCTACCCTCCTCTAATTGGAAAAAAATCGACTTCCAGTCGCGCTTCATTTCACTACGCCGACCACTCGTGCCACTCTTTCGGCCCATTCCGCTCCTTCAGGCAACGCTATACCGCTATTTGTTGCTCCCGCGACTCTAGCAAGCCATGTCGTAGGCAATTAAGCCATAGACGTCGGCCTAATTGCTGCTCAACTCACTACGGCCAACGCGAATAAAATCCCGCTCCTTAAAATGTTGACATCTCCTCCTTTTACCGATATCCCGCGCGACGACCAACACAGCGACCAACAAGACCTTTGCAGCTACTAAGCGGTTCATCTTCATCGTCGACGAAAAGTTTGAGGACAAGACATGGGATCGGCATCGAGAAACCTTCATCTTCCGCCAAATCGTTGCAGACTCCGTCGCTCACGCTCGCTTCAATAACCTTCCTCACGAATTACCCATGCTACAACGAGAACGTATTCCCGCAGTCCACGTTATCACTCGTTTCGATTCAAATCAAGACTTGCGAACTGCACTTCTAGCCAACTTCTACGACGGCGCTCGCCCCCGTCAGCTCGTACTTGATTATACGAAACATCTCACCATTAACCCTTCTAAAAAGCACATGGCTGCTAACAATCTCAAACTCTCGAATAAAATCGTAATCGCTTTCAATCTACTACCACATGCAGCCAACTTGAATGAATCCGATGTCGTTATTATGGTTGTTGAAGCCCTAACTTTCCCGGTGAAAGGGAAGTGCAATGGAACTAATGCTCATATGGGCGAGTCGCTCAATTCTTTCCTCGTCTTGAATCGCCATCTTGAAGCTATCGATCACCTTCACACAACAACTTCCCTCAAGCACAAGCCTTCCTACTACTCCAAATATCGCTCGATACCTAAGATGCGGGGAGCGACCATGGCGCGCCCTACGCCCCTACCCACCTCATTCATGCCAGTGTGGCCAAAACAAAGTTACACATCTATAAGCAACAATGCGAAGAGTAGCGCACGCAAAACGACTGTCACGATCAATATAATGGACGGCCAGTCAATAGAGTCCGCGACAATTTATTGTATATAATGTTTAGGGAGGGAGTGCGGCAGCGCGCGTTGTAGCGAGCGCCGAAAGTTTAAGCCACGGGACACATAGAAATGTATTGACAAACGCCGCCCCTATTGCCGCTACTTCGCTAACATGGACAATCATTGTGGCGATGACGAAGTTATAGGAGCGACACGGACGGACACTTGGAGAGGTGAACCGGACCGACTTCTGCAACATTTGTTGGAGGTGCTAGTGGTTCGAAGTAGCCGGATTTGGCTTTATTGCAAACTGATGGATCCATATATAGCCCGGGGGCGCAATACATATATGTAATATACATGTATCTATTACAATTTTCACGTGACAAGAAAATGCTTTGATTACAAGAAGAACAATATGAGTCCGGACAGGGAAAAAGGAACGGGTAGCAAAAGGGCAAGAGTGACAAAAGAGGATCACGTAATCCAAAGCACGGCAAAAGGAAAGCACTACATTGTGCATAAAACTAGCAAATTCAACTAAAGAAACTCCTAGGCAACGCCGAGAATGCAACACGTTGAGGCGACAAGCGGCGCCTCACTCGCCGCTCGAAGAAGCACGGGGGTGACGCTTGCGGCCCATGGCGCGGGTAAAGAGCGCCGTGGCAGAAGAAGGCATCCCAACCGAGGAAGAAGCGGCCTCCACATCGTCTGCGGCGGCGGACAAACCGCGCAAGACGTTGTCTACGTGGGCAACATGGACGGCGAGAGAGACCTTTCGGCGCCATGAGGCCAACAACTTGCCCACATGCATCCCTTTAGAGGCGGCTGCCTGCTTCGCTTACTCTGTAGAAGGGGTACACGGAAATGCCATCACCGGGAATCGAACCCGCCACCTCCGTGTCCGGAGCCGTACGCCGTAACCAAGTACCGCGCCGAAAAGTCGGTACCCATTGGGGATATATCTCATATATATACCCCCGTACTGCCCGAGCAACGGGCTCCCGCAGTACATCCACTACTGGCTAGGTAGTAGGGCCAAGACTCCCCCGGAGTACAACGTACGGATGTTTCCATTATCGTGCCCACCACGGGGATCTCACAACACTCCCCCTAATGGACACCATCCCATCGACTCCGGTCAAACCCTACAAACCCGCGTCATACGCGGAGGGCCCATAGCCTGTCGAAGGGTTACACGGAAATGCCATCACCGGGAATCGAACCCGCCACCTCCGTGTCCGGAGCCGTACGCCGTAACCCAGTACCGCGCCGAAAAGTCGGTACCCATTGGGGATATAACTCATATATATACCCTCGTACTGCCCGAGCAACGGGCTCCCGCAGTACATCCACTATTGGTGAGATAGTAGGGCCAAGACTCCCCCGGAGTACGACGTACGGATGTGTCCATTATCATGCCCACCACGGGGATCTCACAACATACTCCATCAAGAAAGCCGTGGCGTGGCGGCCGAGAGTTCCAAATTCTGTGACTTCAAAGAAAAAAAAGCGGATGTCGGGGCAACTCCGCACCCCCCTTGAGTACTTCTCAAACTAGGTCTTCTCAGCATTGCGTAGAGCGACTTCGGGAGACAAGGGGCTAGAAACGCCAAACAAACCGGAAACCACGGCACCAAGAGCAAGTTTTGAGCCTCGGATACCGTGATAGTACAAAACACCCACGACCGCGGGGAGGCCGTCGTTGCCGTTGGGGAGTTGAACTAATATCGTAGGGTATGTGAGAACCTCAACGCCAACCCCGAGTGCGCCACGAACCTCGGAGATTATTTCTGCAAGGGCCGTCATTAACCAAGATGGAGCGGTGTGGACCGAAGCATCTCCGCCGCATCGAGCCAAAGGTCAGCAAAAGCAGCGGCCCACGCATCATATGACATACCGACACCCGTCGACGCAAAGGCACCCCGCATAGCTCGATCCGAGAGACGGCAAGAGGCACAAGCAGCGGGAGAGTGTTTAGTAGAGAGGATGCGGGATGAGGGCAGGCAGAAAATGCGACAGACCGCGACGCGGAAAACTGCGTCGTAGTGCTCACGGAACTTGTCACGGAGCTCGCCCATGCGACCCAAAGTAGGCAGGTTCGAAGCCTTAAACGCAAGGGCACCGTGGCCGAGACGAGATGCAAAACGCCTAGATTCCGGCCGAGCGCGCTTAGAAAACGTGGGAGCGAGCTTCGCGAGGCGAAGCAAGTTGATGCGCTAACTGATGTCGGCTTGTAGCTTTGGAAAGATGTCCGTGGCAAACGTAGAAAGGGGTACGAGTGAGGGTAGGCCATCAAGGGACCAAGCAATCTGCTCCTTGTTTGACCGGGCTTTGGCTACGCAGCCTGCGTGGGCTACCGTTGGACGTTGCGGGGAGAGCATCGCTAAGGCTGTGGTTATCAAGGGTTCGGACTTGACGAGAGCGTGAGAACCGCACGCAGCATCTAAGCGCGCCCACGACGAAGCGAGTTCCCGTTGTCGCCGTCGTCTCCGTCCGGTGTACCATGTCTGCGGGACACAGCTGTGGTCATAGCAGTCGCTAACCGTCAATACATGGTCGGCACCATCGGATCTTCGTCGTTGGAATCCCCGCGCACGCGGGCATCTTGCGTTGTAAGGAAACAGATAGCAGAGCCATCTGCCAAACCGACCGCTCCTACATGGGCCGAATCCGCCAAAACAATCAAGTCCCCTACCCCCATGCCTCCGAAACGTATCGGAAGATACGTCTCGGAGCGAGTATCGCGGGGTAGGCTAGCTGCGGGAAGGCCCAATATCTCAGCCGCCACATCTAGGGTGGCATTGTCAACGCGGTCGAGGAAGGTCACCATGGTATCACCGTAGCCCTCGCCCCTGGCAAGACTGCGGGAAACCGTACGGGCAAAGTGCCCGAAGCGGCGGTTGCAATGTTTATGGATACGAAGCGCATCATGAGAGTGCCGGTGAGCCGCTAGACTCTTTAGCCGTTCGCCATAAGCTTCATACTTGCTTAACGCCGTCTCGAACACGTATCGGGCAAAATCGGATGTACGCATTTCCCCCCTCAATATTTTGGTCCCTTCCGTGTTGTCATGTACTCCCCACATGATGTGGTCGTTGGGCAAGTTATCGAAAGCATCACCGACATCCAAAGGGAAATATAAACAGATGTTACGGATGGTCACCGTGAGACCGACGCTAGCATACGCCTCCGGCATAGCATCGCCAATAGCCACGAGAGACGCAGGGGGTCCCATGGAGTGAACATCGTCGGAGTAATCGCAGACACATGATTCGTTCGGAGCAATCTCAGCCAACTGCTTGTGTACCCGGGAGGCAACTATTGCGAAGAACATGGCCCCGAGAACGCAACCTTGATGGACTCCACGGGTGCTCCGGATACGCATAGCCGGGCCATGAGCATTTGATGAGTCGTAAACGTACAAGGTAGATGGACGGCCATACAATATAGTAGCGACGCGGAGTAACTGTCGAAATGCGGGATTTGCGGACAATTCCTCAAACAGGGGCCGCCGCAAAAACTCGTTGAATGCGGTGGATGCGCCGCCTTGCATGTCCGCCAAGTTTGGCGGGGCATCAAGTGCGGCTCGAACCATGAATTATATGATCTCAACCCCGCCGCGGACGCCGACCCCAAATTGGTGCCGAGCAGCCAACCATTGAGACACTTAGTCACCAAATACGGCGAAAAGTTCACGATTTGCGAAACGAACTAAAACGGAGCCAATTTCAATCGGGCGCAACATCCCCTTTTAGTCGCGAAGTTCTTGCTCTTGTGTGTGTCGTTGTTCAAGATCAAGCTTGTCTAGTGGGATAAGTGTAGCGGAGGCAAGGAAGGAGGCAACGCTTGGTGGAACCTCTGCATTCACGATGGCTTCGGCTAAACCGGTGAGAGTGCAGGGGGAACCCAACGCGCGAAGACTTTCAAACTTCCAACCATCGAGATGAGGACTAGACTTTCCAAGGCATCTAGCAACGACCTCCATAATGTCAACTTCCGAAGCATGGAGTTTGATACGAGGGAGGGAGAAGGGATCCGGCAACAAATCCGCGAGGTCGGCATAGTCTTGTGGGTGCAATCGTGATAGTTCCTCGTGCACCCCACGACCATTTGCAACGGGGTTGGAGTTTAGGGCCTCCATAGCGCGACGATACTACCCAACCATAGCTAGACTAGCCGCTTGGTTGGCTACCTTGGCCGAGACGCCGTTATGCAAGGGCTGTGAAGTGGACATGGGGTGGGTACTGGCCCTCGAAAGTGAGGTAGGTGGCGGTGCCCGCCCATTGGTAAGGGACGCGTGAGCGCGGGCGGCGGAAAACAATGCATCTAGATCTCTTGGCGCCCAATGGGCTTAGCGGTTGTTACGGTAATCAGCGACCGGGTCAAGGGGCAGGTGCCCCGCAGAAGTGGAATCAGCCACGGGGCGCAAAACTGAGCGCGGGAAGAAAAAGGAACGGTGCCCAAGCCGCTTCCGCGGAAGCCCCTTTGATGGGCCTACCACGGAAAGACAAAACGCAACCGACAAGCTCCTCGGAGACCGGCTTGACGAGGCGTACCACCGAAGCGGGGACGCCGCTCGAGGACGAACTGTATCGGAAGGAAAGGAGGTAGGACTCGAAGAAGGCTTTGGAGTTCTCATTACCAATGGCCCCATGGTCAAGGCACCAATGGGCGGCGGGGGGCAAGGATTGGGGATGCACCGGAGACGGCCGACCACGCGGAAGCGAAACGCCGTATGCCAGCGATCAGGGGGACGTAGTATTGCGGTGAAAGCAAGAATGTATATGTATACTAAGGCCACCGCTTTGAAAGTATCGTCCGCAAAAAGTGCACGGCGCGAGAACGTGCCCATCGGTATCCACTACCGGGCAATTGTCGGGCGCGAAAGTGCACGTTGTCCCGGGGGAATTCAGATGCTGGGCGCACAACGTTGGAAGTGTCGGGAACGACGCGGATCAACCAACGCACCTCAAAGGAGTGGGGGAGCGCATTGTGGGAGCGGGGGGTAAAAACTAAGACGGAGTATTGCCAAGTCGTAAGGCATGGGAAGGCGCTTGAGCATTAGGTGATGATATGGGAAGGTCACCCGGGATGATGGCCATCGGGCACGACCCGGCGCCACCGCCGGGCGACCGGCCTAAAGGTGGCGGTGGAGGTCGCCGATGACTATGTCCATGCCGGGTCGCCGCGGCGGCCACCCGGGGTGGCATGTGTGTCGCGTCCTAAAATAAGTAGAGCACGCGGGGTCGGAGAGGGGGGGTATGTGGCTTGAACTACACCGGAAGTCGACCGAGGTGGCGCTTTCGCGTGCCCTAGAGTGAAGAGTCGTCGCCGACGTGATGGGATCCTTGATGCTGGTCCTTTGCGCCTCTAGCCTCGCGTTGTTTTGTAGTGGGGAGCCTTGAAGCCCGCGATGGAGACGCTCATGAATGAAGCAAAAAGTTGGCACCCGCGTACCATTCGCCGCAAGAGTCTAATGGAAACTCCGTCATACAACGCCGTAGTGGTGCGCCAAGCAATAAAGGAGAACCTTGCGGATAGCAGGCTCCAATGACGGGTAGTGATTAAAAAATAGTTGGCGGTGGACTTAGAGAAGTATTAAAGTTGCAGTACACGTACAAGGATAGTTGTGACGCGCGCCGATGCCTTGAGCCTTGAGGGGGGGATGACTTCACGCTGGCGAACGTTGTAGCGGTAGTGGTAGTGGCCAAGAATCTCGAGGATACCGAGAATAGGGACGGTACACGCACTTGTACCCGGCCGTGGGTCGAGCGACGGACAAAAGATCCCGGGATGGGGCCATGCTGGCGATGGCAGAGATAAAAAGCACCGGAGCCGGTGACGGCGAGTGACCGCGGACAAGGAAAAAGAAAACTGTATGTATGGGTACCGCGCGATGCCACGGCGTAGGAGAGAGCGCCGAGACAGAATATAAACGAGTTGACGGACGAGCGTCACGCTCACCGCTGTCAAGTTATGTGCTCGCGGGCTCCCAAGCAAAGCTCAGCCGCACATGCGCATGCGGCGGCGGCGGAGAGAGAGAGTTATGGGAAAAGAAAAGTATATGCACCAAGTATGTGAAAAGAAAACATAAAATAACATAGACAAGCATGATGATCAATCGGCATGTATTACAAATGATAGAGCCAAAATACGGTGTATCTATCATAGGAATTAAGGGACTTGATGTGGCAGAACATGTCCGTGACTTGACTGTTCCGGCATGGCGTAAGTGGGTTAGCCGCTACTCGTCGGGAAACATTCTTGATACTGTGTTTACATATCCCTCCGTAGGACTACTAATGGACACATGTGTACGCTAGACTCCGGGGGAGTCTTGGCCCTCCACCTATAGGTGTTCGCTATAGGTGTTCGCCGCTCAGTCGCGATGCGATGCGATGGGTTCATATACACAATATGTTCCTATCGGGTACCGACTTTTGGCGGTACTTGGATAAGGCGTACAACTCCGTTCCGGGAAGCGGCGGTTCTATCCCCCTTCATGCCATTCCGTGTGTACATGGATAAACATGTTATGGGCCCTCCGCGTTTACGCGGGGCTTACTAGGGCACTGGGCGGAGTTTGTCCATTAAGGGGGAGTGTTTACATATCCCTCCGTAGGACTACTAATGGACACATGTGTACGCTAGACTCCGGGGGAGTCTTGGCCCTCCACCTATAGGTGTTCGCTATAGGTGTTCGCCGCTCAGTCGCGATGCGATGCGATGGGTTCATATACGCAATATGTTCCTATCGGGTACCGACTTTTGGCGGTACTTGGATAAGGCGTACAACTCCGTTCCGGGAAGCGGCGGTTTTATCCCCCTTCATGCCATTCCGTGTGTACATGGATTAACATACTGCGGCAGATTTTCTAGCGGGTGAGACCGGGTGGCCTCTTCACAAGCAGACATGTGTCGACATTGACGCCACTCGCCTTCGGGGCTAGGCTCCTAAAGTTCGGCCACATGTTGTTGGGAGCGTTATGTCGCGCTTAGCTCACTTTCAAAGTGCGCGTATGGTGACTTTTGAGGCCGATCACATGGGCCCTTTTCAAAGATCGGTTTTCACCAGAGTTGGTATCGAGTGAGCCATACATGCCACTCGCATAGGCTTATAAACGATACCGATTGCAACCTTCTAAGCTTGGACATAAAAACGCCTTCAACACGATTTGCCGCCGGAGGTGCTTTGCGGAGTTGTACAAGAATTATGACTTGCATCCTATTATCACGTTGGTTGAGATAATTTATTCACGGGACTCTAATGTGTATTATCCCGACCCCAACGATGGTTTGCTCTTGTACGGCTAGCTTTAGTCTCGTACGGGTGTCCGGCAGGGATATCCTCTTGGCTCATTTTTGTTTAACATGGCGATCAACACCCCCCTAACGAATATTGGGGAACGGTGCAAGGATTCATCGGCGATCCAATCCTTCTCAGACGATGGGAAGTATATGATTGAAATATACTTTTATCTCGACTGTGATTGCGGTGGCTGCGTAGGATTTGGGGAAAGTCTGCTCGAGGGTTCATCCAATCAAGTCTTCGTGCATGGCCCCCGGATACGGCCCCCATAATTGTTGAGGTGATACGGGCGAAGGTCTCTTTTGTTACGGATACTAGTACACTAGGAGCCCTTTGGCGATGGATTTCTCGACGACGGATGGCCCTCCTGCATCTCACAATGAGAATTGCTTATATTCTTAGCTGCAAGACACCGTGGAGGCTCATAAACTCCAATTGGACAAGATAATTTGCTTTGCTAAGTCGGACCTCGGAGGGGCACATGCGGCTTTCCGCTTGACGATCACGTGAGCGGTACGCTGCCATGGGTTCTTGCTCCGAGCCCTCTCCCTTGATACATGCAAGCCGTACCTTGCAAGTGCAAATAGCACCGTTCGTGCAACAGTTTCCCGGATCTTGGGCATTTCTTAGGACGACATGCAAACGCTCGATAAACTGAATTGTGCTAGGCGCAAGCTTTCCCTACCCGCGGAGTTTGGGGGACTTAATGTACCGTCCCTCGAGCTCGATAGTGAACATGCTCACTATGCTTCATTCACTGCGACCCTCGCCAACTTGACTACTGATTATGAGTCCAAATCGCAAGATCCTATGTACGGTCTTATCCGGCATGAACTACGTGATGTTTCTACTTCCACTTTACCGTGGGCGGTCCAATTGCGCAGTCCGTATGATACGATTTTCACTATGGGCGGATTTTTGGAATCGGATGTGGCTAACACACTGAATCAAGACCTTTCCGATTATGCCATGCCCTATGTCGAGTTGGTGGTATCTCCGGTTAACCATGCGGTGGCGCCAGCTACCCAGCTCACTTGCCTACAACTTCCGATTCCTGATGTTCTCACTCGCTCGAATGATTGTGGGGGCCACACTCAACGGGGCATTTCGCGCATTGTTCGTGCCCGGGCTTACCTTGCCCTCTTGGCGTTTTGCAGACCTTCCCCACCGGACTATATGAGGTGAGTTCGGGTACGGGTCGCGGGACTTTGGCTCTCTTGTCGCTTCACGTGAGTCCAGTTTCAAGATTCCATCCGCTTGTTATACGATGGCAACGCACCGGGTGCTGGGCCTCACTGCAGAGCGCGCCTCTCATGTTCGGAAGTGCCCACGGTGTAATGAGGTGCCCTCATAATCTCGTGGGTCTAGATCTTCGTCGACGGTATCGGGCACCTCTATGTCGGGTGAGCGCTCCACAACTGCCATGCTTATGGACATACCCCCAAGGGCCCGTGCTAATGGTACGTCATTTAGCTCCACGATCGGATTGTCCAAGTGCTTGAAGAGTTCATACTTGAAGCGGGGGCTTTTAGGGTCAGGATTTGCGGTTGGAGGTCCGTCGTATTCCGTCGGGAGCTTCTCGAGATCGACATGGGGATGTGGTTTGGTTAAACTCCATGGCTCCACACCGTCATGTTGTCGTTGACGTGACGGTCACAAGCGCTCGCACGAGTACCAATGTTCATCATATAGGTGCTCGTCTCCCACTCATGGAGCCATGGGATGTCTTGCATTGGGAGCTGGGCATGGCAAACTCGATGCGGACCTCGATACTTCCGCTTTGCTTGGCACGCCGTCGGTTCAATCGGTCCATGACTACTATCCCTTCGATTTGGAGGATGGGGGCCGGTTGGCGCCTATGGCTGCTGTGTTGGTTGATCGTCTCGGTATTCTATTGGCAATTCGTCGCTTCCTTGGCATGGGTGCCGATGACTCCCGTCCATTGCGTTCAGACCGTTATGTCCGCATGCAACATTTCGTTCGTCGATCTACACTCCTCCACAAAAGTCCGGACATGCATTATGTTAAGCATAAGCTAGTCAAGAACACGCTCCCCTCTCACCACGTCAAGCACGACGATACCCGAGTACCACCCAATTGTAGGAGAGCCGAGAAGCAAGCAGTAAGCCGCCATCCGGGGTGGTTAGACCTCAGCTCAAAGCGGGTGTTGTCGGTGGAGTTTGTCGAATTAAGCCCATAAACTCCCGAGAAATTGTCCGAACTGCACACGTCATTCTGAGCGCCACGCTTGGGCATTGCTCAAGCGCCCATACCAAGCTGCATACTTCTCTGTGTTCCACATAACCGTATTTTTGGGGGGTTTTTGGAGGGGGTTTGGAGGCGTGGGTGCCGTGTTCAATGCGCGAGGTTTGGTTTGCGGGTGTGTGAAAAGAGCACGGAAGTTCACGCCGCTGGCACGGGTGATTTTTTGGAAAGCAGGCGAGCAAAAACGCACATGACGCAGGTTTGGATAAACACTGCACGCTGTAAACATGCGAGGGCGATTGGCTTAGGGGAGGGGCGAGGTCCAACTTGGCCGTTAGGGACGCATCACGTTGACGGTGGTGTTTGGAATGCTTGGGTATGTGCTTGTGCCAACCACACCCGCCCCACGCGTGGCACGCGTCGGGAATTGGGCTCGGAGGTCAATAGTAATGAAGAATTAGTAAACATAAATCGATAAACCCCGCACAAATCGTCTCAGGAGGTGAGCCGACTTCGATGGGTGTTGCTTGGCACTGCGGCTCAGCGGTGCCGGAATAGTTTGTAAATTAAAATAATTCATAACAAATCGATTTGTGGGAGTCTGAACTCCGGAGTAGGTGCGGTCGACGCGCATTGAAAAGACGCATCCAACGGTACATTTTTGAAAATGTTTGGACCATATATCAGGAAGTTATGATCGCTTGAATATTGTTGCCGAAAGCGGCTTGCCCTTGGGTTGTGCGCATATCGGTGGTAAGTCTACATACGCGATTTCTTGCGTTTCCCCCACAGCGGCCTGCCCGACACCTCCTCCCTCCGTCGCCTATGCATAATATTTGCGCGACCGTCGCATCAGCGTTCATATTGCGGCGTTGTGCGCCCGTTACTCTTTTCGTCTACCAAGCACGGCGACTGTTTGAAAGAGCGTGCCGCACGGGTGCGGGCGCGATAACCCCAAGTACACATGCCCGGCAGTGTTCGAACTCGCCCCTCGCAGTTGTCGGTGCATTCCATTTTGCGCGCAAAAGCATTGCCTGGGATTTCAGGATATTTGTCAATAAAATCGACGCATGATTGCATTTTCTACTTGCGCAGGTGCGAAATCTTGTCCGGACTTTTGTGGAGGAGTGTTGGACGTTTTCAAAATTCCCGTACAGCGGCGGGAGACCGCAAAACTTGGCGAAACTTAGCGGGAACTCGTCAAAACTTTGTTCTTCGCAGCCGAGACCGCCAACCGCGCCAACGCGCTGTCTTTTCCTCTTGTCGACCTTATTGCTCACGTCGGCTGCGGCCGCTTCGTAGTATGCCACCTTCTCCATGTGTACTCGCAAGGCGTTGGCGCCTCGTCCATGAAGCCGAACGACTTGGCAGCGCTCGTAAGGCCGCGCAGGAGTGTAAAGCAACCGTGAGGGTTGTCGAGAAGTGGTGCCGGCGCGCTAAAGCTACCGGGACAGTGGACGACACGCCTAGGGCGGGCAGGCCCCGAGCGCCCTTGGCGTCCCGAGAAGCCACCCTCCTTTTGAAGGTGGGTGTAAAGCGCGGCGATCAGTGCCCCCAACTTGCCAAGATGCTGCAGCAGAGGCTAGGAGTGACTGTGAGTGCTGAGACGGTCCGCCGGTACCTAAACAAGTACTTAGCGCGCCAGATGAGGCCGAGGAAGCGTGTTTCACTAACAGTCAAGCACATGCGCGCACGGCTATGCTTTGCCAAACAATGGGTACGGAAGTCATGGCACAATGTGGTTGTGACAGACAGCAAGTACTTTTGGCTGTCCAATAAGGGGCCCGGGAACAAGGAGTGGGTGCTTTTCGAGGATGAACCGCCAACCAAGGTGTCAGAGCAAAATTGTTTCAAAGTGCACGCGTATGGTGGTGTTAGCAAGTATGGCAGGACACCTTTGTTTGTGACAGTGGGGAGCAGCGGCGTTAAGGCAAAGAGCAAGGGCGTAAACGGTGAGGTGTATCTCACCTTGTTGCAGGAGCACCTGATACCCGCGTGTGAGGCTTTGATGGCAAAAAGGCCCTCGGCCGAGGCGCAACATCAATGGATTTTTCAGCAAGATAACGCTAAAGCTCATGCTTGCAAGAAGGTTAGGAATTGGCTTTCGTCTCAATCCGGCTTTCAAGTGATGCAATGGCCTGCCAAAAGCCCTGACCTCAGTTGGATTGAAAACATGTGGGGTATTGTGTCGAGTAGATTACAAAAAAGATTGGACTTGTCTCCGCGCAATTTTGAGGCGGCCATACAACACGAGTGGGAAACAATTCCTTACTCTGCCCATTGCGCCGTGTTCAACTCCATCCCCAAACGGCTAAGGGAGTGCATAGCAAACGATGGAGGAACAACTCACTATTAGGGTAAATTTAGGGTTTCGGATAGGTTGGCATGCAAATCAGCACAATTTTGATAATTCGAGTTTCATCCAACACTCCTCCACAAAAGTCCGGACATGCATTATGTTAAGCATAAGCTAGTCAAGAACACGCTCCCCTCTCACCACGTCAAGCACGACGATACCCGAGTACCACCCAATTGTAGGAGAGCCGAGAAGCAAGCAGTAAGCCGCCATCCGGGGTGGTTAGACCTCAGCTCAAAGCGGGTGTTGTCGGTGGAGTTTGTCGAATTAAGCCCATAAACTCCCGAGAAATTGTCCGAACTGCACACGTCATTCTGAGCGCCACGCTTGGGCATTGCTCAAGCGCCCATACCAAGCTGCATACTTCTCTGTGTTCCACATAACCGTATTTTTGGGGGGTTTTTGGAGGGGGTTTGGAGGCGTGGGTGCCGTGTTCAATGCGCGAGGTTTGGTTTGCGGGTGTGTGAAAAGAGCACGGAAGTTCACGCCGCTGGCACGGGTGATTTTTTGGAAAGCAGGCGAGCAAAAACGCACATGACGCAGGTTTGGATAAACACTGCACGCTGTAAACATGCGAGGGCGATTGGCTTAGGGGAGGGGCGAGGTCCAACTTGGCCGTTAGGGACGCATCACGTTGACGGTGGTGTTTGGAATGCTTGGGTATGTGCTTGTGCCAACCACACCCGCCCCACGCGTGGCACGCGTCGGGAATTGGGCTCGGAGGTCAATAGTAATGAAGAATTAGTAAACATAAATCGATAAACCCCGCACAAATCGTCTCAGGAGGTGAGCCGACTTCGATGGGTGTTGCTTGGCACTGCGGCTCAGCGGTGCCGGAATAGTTTGTAAATTAAAATAATTCATAACAAATCGATTTGTGGGAGTCTGAACTCCGGAGTAGGTGCGGTCGACGCGCATTGAAAAGACGCATCCAACGGTACATTTTTGAAAAAGTTTGGACCATATATCAGGAAGTTATGATCGCTTGAATATTGTTGCCGAAAGCGGCTTGCCCTTGGGTTGTGCGCATATCGGTGGTAAGTCTACATACGCGATTTCTTGCGTTTCCCCCACAGCGGCCTGCCCGACACCTCCTCCCTCCGTCGCCTATGCATAATATTTGCGCGACCGTCGCATCAGCGTTCATATTGCGGCGTTGTGCGCCCGTTACTCTTTTCGTCTACCAAGCACGGCGACTGTTTGAAAGAGCGTGCCGCACGGGTGCGGGCGCGATAACCCCAAGTACACATGCCCGGCAGTGTTCGAACTCGCCCCTCGCAGTTGTCGGTGCATTCCATTTTGCGCGCAAAAGCATTGCCTGGGATTTCAGGATATTTGTCAATAAAATCGACGCATGATTGCATTTTCTACTTGCGCAGGTGCGAAATCTTGTCCGGACTTTTGTGGAGGAGTGTTGGACGTTTTCAAAATTCCCGTACAGCGGCGGGAGACCGCAAAACTTGGCGAAACTTAGCGGGAACTCGTCAAAACTTTGTTCTTCGCAGCCGAGACCGCCAACCGCGCCAACGCGCTGTCTTTTCCTCTTGTCGACCTTATTGCTCACGTCGGCTGCGGCCGCTTCGTAGTATGCCACCTTCTCCATGTGTACTCGCAAGGCGTTGGCGCCTCGTCCATGAAGCCGAACGACTTGGCAGCGCTCGTAAGGCCGCGCAGGAGTGTAAAGCAACCGTGAGGGTTGTCGAGAAGTGGTGCCGGCGCGCTAAAGCTACCGGGACAGTGGACGACACGCCTAGGGCGGGCAGGCCCCGAGCGCCCTTGGCGTCCCGAGAAGCCACCCTCCTTTTGAAGGTGGGTGTAAAGCGCGGCGATCAGTGCCCCCAACTTGCCAAGATGCTGCAGCAGAGGCTAGGAGTGACTGTGAGTGCTGAGACGGTCCGCCGGTACCTAAACAAGTACTTAGCGCGCCAGATGAGGCCGAGGAAGCGTGTTTCACTAACAGTCAAGCACATGCGCGCACGGCTATGCTTTGCCAAACAATGGGTACGGAAGTCATGGCACAATGTGGTTGTGACAGACAGCAAGTACTTTTGGCTGTCCAATAAGGGGCCCGGGAACAAGGAGTGGGTGCTTTTCGAGGATGAACCGCCAACCAAGGTGTCAGAGCAAAATTGTTTCAAAGTGCACGCGTATGGTGGTGTTAGCAAGTATGGCAGGACACCTTTGTTTGTGACAGTGGGGAGCAGCGGCGTTAAGGCAAAGAGCAAGGGCGTAAACGGTGAGGTGTATCTCACCTTGTTGCAGGAGCACCTGATACCCGCGTGTGAGGCTTTGATGGCAAAAAGGCCCTCGGCCGAGGCGCAACATCAATGGATTTTTCAGCAAGATAACGCTAAAGCTCATGCTTGCAAGAAGGTTAGGAATTGGCTTTCGTCTCAATCCGGCTTTCAAGTGATGCAATGGCCTGCCAAAAGCCCTGACCTCAGTTGGATTGAAAACATGTGGGGTATTGTGTCGAGTAGATTACAAAAAAGATTGGACTTGTCTCCGCGCAATTTTGAGGCGGCCATACAACACGAGTGGGAAACAATTCCTTACTCTGCCCATTGCGCCGTGTTCAACTCCATCCCCAAACGGCTAAGGGAGTGCATAGCAAACGATGGAGGAACAACTCACTATTAGGGTAAATTTAGGGTTTCGGATAGGTTGGCATGCAAATCAGCACAATTTTGATAATTCGAGTTTCATCCAACTGTTGGACGTTTTCAAAATTCCCGTACAGCGGCGGGAGACCGCAAAACTTGGCGAAACTTAGCGGGAACTCGTCAAAACTTTGTTCTTCGCAGCCGAGACCGCCAACCGCGCCAACGCGCTGTCTTTTCCTCTTGTCGACCTTATTGCTCACGTCGGCTGCGGCCGCTTCGTAGTATGCCACCTTCTCCATGTGTACTCGCAAGGCGTTGGCGCCTCGTCCATGAAGCCGAACGACTTGGCAGCGCTCGTAAGGCCGCGCAGGAGTGTAAAGCAACCGTGAGGGTTGTCGAGAAGTGGTGCCGGCGCGCTAAAGCTACCGGGACAGTGGACGACACGCCTAGGGCGGGCAGGCCCCGAGCGCCCTTGGCGTCCCGAGAAGCCACCCTCCTTTTGAAGGTGGGTGTAAAGCGCGGCGATCAGTGCCCCCAACTTGCCAAGATGCTGCAGCAGAGGCTAGGAGTGACTGTGAGTGCTGAGACGGTCCGCCGGTACCTAAACAAGTACTTAGCGCGCCAGATGAGGCCGAGGAAGCGTGTTTCACTAACAGTCAAGCACATGCGCGCACGGCTATGCTTTGCCAAACAATGGGTACGGAAGTCATGGCACAATGTGGTTGTGACAGACAGCAAGTACTTTTGGCTGTCCAATAAGGGGCCCGGGAACAAGGAGTGGGTGCTTTTCGAGGATGAACCGCCAACCAAGGTGTCAGAGCAAAATTGTTTCAAAGTGCACGCGTATGGTGGTGTTAGCAAGTATGGCAGGACACCTTTGTTTGTGACAGTGGGGAGCAGCGGCGTTAAGGCAAAGAGCAAGGGCGTAAACGGTGAGGTGTATCTCACCTTGTTGCAGGAGCACCTGATACCCGCGTGTGAGGCTTTGATGGCAAAAAGGCCCTCGGCCGAGGCGCAACATCAATGGATTTTTCAGCAAGATAACGCTAAAGCTCATGCTTGCAAGAAGGTTAGGAATTGGCTTTCGTCTCAATCCGGCTTTCAAGTGATGCAATGGCCTGCCAAAAGCCCTGACCTCAGTTGGATTGAAAACATGTGGGGTATTGTGTCGAGTAGATTACAAAAAAGATTGGACTTGTCTCCGCGCAATTTTGAGGCGGCCATACAACACGAGTGGGAAACAATTCCTTACTCTGCCCATTGCGCCGTGTTCAACTCCATCCCCAAACGGCTAAGGGAGTGCATAGCAAACGATGGAGGAACAACTCACTATTAGGGTAAATTTAGGGTTTCGGATAGGTTGGCATGCAAATCAGCACAATTTTGATAATTCGAGTTTCATCCAACACTCCTCCACAAAAGTCCGGACATGCATTATGTTAAGCATAAGCTAGTCAAGAACACGCTCCCCTCTCACCACGTCAAGCACGACGATACCCGAGTACCACCCAATTGTAGGAGAGCCGAGAAGCAAGCAGTAAGCCGCCATCCGGGGTGGTTAGACCTCAGCTCAAAGCGGGTGTTGTCGGTGGAGTTTGTCGAATTAAGCCCATAAACTCCCGAGAAATTGTCCGAACTGCACACGTCATTCTGAGCGCCACGCTTGGGCATTGCTCAAGCGCCCATACCAAGCTGCATACTTCTCTGTGTTCCACATAACCGTATTTTTGGGGGGTTTTTGGAGGGGGTTTGGAGGCGTGGGTGCCGTGTTCAATGCGCGAGGTTTGGTTTGCGGGTGTGTGAAAAGAGCACGGAAGTTCACGCCGCTGGCACGGGTGATTTTTTGGAAAGCAGGCGAGCAAAAACGCACATGACGCAGGTTTGGATAAACACTGCACGCTGTAAACATGCGAGGGCGATTGGCTTAGGGGAGGGGCGAGGTCCAACTTGGCCGTTAGGGACGCATCACGTTGACGGTGGTGTTTGGAATGCTTGGGTATGTGCTTGTGCCAACCACACCCGCCCCACGCGTGGCACGCGTCGGGAATTGGGCTCGGAGGTCAATAGTAATGAAGAATTAGTAAACATAAATCGATAAACCCCGCACAAATCGTCTCAGGAGGTGAGCCGACTTCGATGGGTGTTGCTTGGCACTGCGGCTCAGCGGTGCCGGAATAGTTTGTAAATTAAAATAATTCATAACAAATCGATTTGTGGGAGTCTGAACTCCGGAGTAGGTGCGGTCGACGCGCATTGAAAAGACGCATCCAACGGTACATTTTTGAAAAAGTTTGGACCATATATCAGGAAGTTATGATCGCTTGAATATTGTTGCCGAAAGCGGCTTGCCCTTGGGTTGTGCGCATATCGGTGGTAAGTCTACATACGCGATTTCTTGCGTTTCCCCCACAGCGGCCTGCCCGACACCTCCTCCCTCCGTCGCCTATGCATAATATTTGCGCGACCGTCGCATCAGCGTTCATATTGCGGCGTTGTGCGCCCGTTACTCTTTTCGTCTACCAAGCACGGCGACTGTTTGAAAGAGCGTGCCGCACGGGTGCGGGCGCGATAACCCCAAGTACACATGCCCGGCAGTGTTCGAACTCGCCCCTCGCAGTTGTCGGTGCATTCCATTTTGCGCGCAAAAGCATTGCCTGGGATTTCAGGATATTTGTCAATAAAATCGACGCATGATTGCATTTTCTACTTGCGCAGGTGCGAAATCTTGTCCGGACTTTTGTGGAGGAGTGTTGGACGTTTTCAAAATTCCCGTACAGCGGCGGGAGACCGCAAAACTTGGCGAAACTTAGCGGGAACTCGTCAAAACTTTGTTCTTCGCAGCCGAGACCGCCAACCGCGCCAACGCGCTGTCTTTTCCTCTTGTCGACCTTATTGCTCACGTCGGCTGCGGCCGCTTCGTAGTATGCCACCTTCTCCATGTGTACTCGCAAGGCGTTGGCGCCTCGTCCATGAAGCCGAACGACTTGGCAGCGCTCGTAAGGCCGCGCAGGAGTGTAAAGCAACCGTGAGGGTTGTCGAGAAGTGGTGCCGGCGCGCTAAAGCTACCGGGACAGTGGACGACACGCCTAGGGCGGGCAGGCCCCGAGCGCCCTTGGCGTCCCGAGAAGCCACCCTCCTTTTGAAGGTGGGTGTAAAGCGCGGCGATCAGTGCCCCCAACTTGCCAAGATGCTGCAGCAGAGGCTAGGAGTGACTGTGAGTGCTGAGACGGTCCGCCGGTACCTAAACAAGTACTTAGCGCGCCAGATGAGGCCGAGGAAGCGTGTTTCACTAACAGTCAAGCACATGCGCGCACGGCTATGCTTTGCCAAACAATGGGTACGGAAGTCATGGCACAATGTGGTTGTGACAGACAGCAAGTACTTTTGGCTGTCCAATAAGGGGCCCGGGAACAAGGAGTGGGTGCTTTTCGAGGATGAACCGCCAACCAAGGTGTCAGAGCAAAATTGTTTCAAAGTGCACGCGTATGGTGGTGTTAGCAAGTATGGCAGGACACCTTTGTTTGTGACAGTGGGGAGCAGCGGCGTTAAGGCAAAGAGCAAGGGCGTAAACGGTGAGGTGTATCTCACCTTGTTGCAGGAGCACCTGATACCCGCGTGTGAGGCTTTGATGGCAAAAAGGCCCTCGGCCGAGGCGCAACATCAATGGATTTTTCAGCAAGATAACGCTAAAGCTCATGCTTGCAAGAAGGTTAGGAATTGGCTTTCGTCTCAATCCGGCTTTCAAGTGATGCAATGGCCTGCCAAAAGCCCTGACCTCAGTTGGATTGAAAACATGTGGGGTATTGTGTCGAGTAGATTACAAAAAAGATTGGACTTGTCTCCGCGCAATTTTGAGGCGGCCATACAACACGAGTGGGAAACAATTCCTTACTCTGCCCATTGCGCCGTGTTCAACTCCATCCCCAAACGGCTAAGGGAGTGCATAGCAAACGATGGAGGAACAACTCACTATTAGGGTAAATTTAGGGTTTCGGATAGGTTGGCATGCAAATCAGCACAATTTTGATAATTCGAGTTTCATCCAACGTTGGACGTTTTCAAAATTCCCGTACAGCGGCGGGAGACCGCAAAACTTGGCGAAACTTAGCGGGAACTCGTCAAAACTTTGTTCTTCGCAGCCGAGACCGCCAACCGCGCCAACGCGCTGTCTTTTCCTCTTGTCGACCTTATTGCTCACGTCGGCTGCGGCCGCTTCGTAGTATGCCACCTTCTCCATGTGTACTCGCAAGGCGTTGGCGCCTCGTCCATGAAGCCGAACGACTTGGCAGCGCTCGTAAGGCCGCGCAGGAGTGTAAAGCAACCGTGAGGGTTGTCGAGAAGTGGTGCCGGCGCGCTAAAGCTACCGGGACAGTGGACGACACGCCTAGGGCGGGCAGGCCCCGAGCGCCCTTGGCGTCCCGAGAAGCCACCCTCCTTTTGAAGGTGGGTGTAAAGCGCGGCGATCAGTGCCCCCAACTTGCCAAGATGCTGCAGCAGAGGCTAGGAGTGACTGTGAGTGCTGAGACGGTCCGCCGGTACCTAAACAAGTACTTAGCGCGCCAGATGAGGCCGAGGAAGCGTGTTTCACTAACAGTCAAGCACATGCGCGCACGGCTATGCTTTGCCAAACAATGGGTACGGAAGTCATGGCACAATGTGGTTGTGACAGACAGCAAGTACTTTTGGCTGTCCAATAAGGGGCCCGGGAACAAGGAGTGGGTGCTTTTCGAGGATGAACCGCCAACCAAGGTGTCAGAGCAAAATTGTTTCAAAGTGCACGCGTATGGTGGTGTTAGCAAGTATGGCAGGACACCTTTGTTTGTGACAGTGGGGAGCAGCGGCGTTAAGGCAAAGAGCAAGGGCGTAAACGGTGAGGTGTATCTCACCTTGTTGCAGGAGCACCTGATACCCGCGTGTGAGGCTTTGATGGCAAAAAGGCCCTCGGCCGAGGCGCAACATCAATGGATTTTTCAGCAAGATAACGCTAAAGCTCATGCTTGCAAGAAGGTTAGGAATTGGCTTTCGTCTCAATCCGGCTTTCAAGTGATGCAATGGCCTGCCAAAAGCCCTGACCTCAGTTGGATTGAAAACATGTGGGGTATTGTGTCGAGTAGATTACAAAAAAGATTGGACTTGTCTCCGCGCAATTTTGAGGCGGCCATACAACACGAGTGGGAAACAATTCCTTACTCTGCCCATTGCGCCGTGTTCAACTCCATCCCCAAACGGCTAAGGGAGTGCATAGCAAACGATGGAGGAACAACTCACTATTAGGGTAAATTTAGGGTTTCGGATAGGTTGGCATGCAAATCAGCACAATTTTGATAATTCGAGTTTCATCCAACAGTTGGACGTTTTCAAAATTCCCGTACAGCGGCGGGAGACCGCAAAACTTGGCGAAACTTAGCGGGAACTCGTCAAAACTTTGTTCTTCGCAGCCGAGACCGCCAACCGCGCCAACGCGCTGTCTTTTCCTCTTGTCGACCTTATTGCTCACGTCGGCTGCGGCCGCTTCGTAGTATGCCACCTTCTCCATGTGTACTCGCAAGGCGTTGGCGCCTCGTCTCGAGAAGTGGTGCCGGCGCGCTAAAGCTACCGGGACAGTGGACGACACGCCTAGGGCGGGCAGGCCCCGAGCGCCCTTGGCGTCCCGAGAAGCCACCCTCCTTTTGAAGGTGGGTGTAAAGCGCGGCGATCAGTGCCCCCAACTTGCCAAGATGCTGCAGCAGAGGCTAGGAGTGACTGTGAGTGCTGAGACGGTCCGCCGGTACCTAAACAAGTACTTAGCGCGCCAGATGAGGCCGAGGAAGCGTGTTTCACTAACAGTCAAGCACATGCGCGCACGGCTATGCTTTGCCAAACAATGGGTACGGAAGTCATGGCACAATGTGGTTGTGACAGACAGCAAGTACTTTTGGCTGTCCAATAAGGGGCCCGGGAACAAGGAGTGGGTGCTTTTCGAGGATGAACCGCCAACCAAGGTGTCAGAGCAAAATTGTTTCAAAGTGCACGCGTATGGTGGTGTTAGCAAGTATGGCAGGACACCTTTGTTTGTGACAGTGGGGAGCAGCGGCGTTAAGGCAAAGAGCAAGGGCGTAAACGGTGAGGTGTATCTCACCTTGTTGCAGGAGCACCTGATACCCGCGTGTGAGGCTTTGATGGCAAAAAGGCCCTCGGCCGAGGCGCAACATCAATGGATTTTTCAGCAAGATAACGCTAAAGCTCATGCTTGCAAGAAGGTTAGGAATTGGCTTTCGTCTCAATCCGGCTTTCAAGTGATGCAATGGCCTGCCAAAAGCCCTGACCTCAGTTGGATTGAAAACATGTGGGGTATTGTGTCGAGTAGATTACAAAAAAGATTGGACTTGTCTCCGCGCAATTTTGAGGCGGCCATACAACACGAGTGGGAAACAATTCCTTACTCTGCCCATTGCGCCGTGTTCAACTCCATCCCCAAACGGCTAAGGGAGTGCATAGCAAACGATGGAGGAACAACTCACTATTAGGGTAAATTTAGGGTTTCGGATAGGTTGGCATGCAAATCAGCACAATTTTGATAATTCGAGTTTCATCCAACACTCCTCCACAAAAGTCCGGACATGCATTATGTTAAGCATAAGCTAGTCAAGAACACGCTCCCCTCTCACCACGTCAAGCACGACGATACCCGAGTACCACCCAATTGTAGGAGAGCCGAGAAGCAAGCAGTAAGCCGCCATCCGGGGTGGTTAGACCTCAGCTCAAAGCGGGTGTTGTCGGTGGAGTTTGTCGAATTAAGCCCATAAACTCCCGAGAAATTGTCCGAACTGCACACGTCATTCTGAGCGCCACGCTTGGGCATTGCTCAAGCGCCCATACCAAGCTGCATACTTCTCTGTGTTCCACATAACCGTATTTTTGGGGGGTTTTTGGAGGGGGTTTGGAGGCGTGGGTGCCGTGTTCAATGCGCGAGGTTTGGTTTGCGGGTGTGTGAAAAGAGCACGGAAGTTCACGCCGCTGGCACGGGTGATTTTTTGGAAAGCAGGCGAGCAAAAACGCACATGACGCAGGTTTGGATAAACACTGCACGCTGTAAACATGCGAGGGCGATTGGCTTAGGGGAGGGGCGAGGTCCAACTTGGCCGTTAGGGACGCATCACGTTGACGGTGGTGTTTGGAATGCTTGGGTATGTGCTTGTGCCAACCACACCCGCCCCACGCGTGGCACGCGTCGGGAATTGGGCTCGGAGGTCAATAGTAATGAAGAATTAGTAAACATAAATCGATAAACCCCGCACAAATCGTCTCAGGAGGTGAGCCGACTTCGATGGGTGTTGCTTGGCACTGCGGCTCAGCGGTGCCGGAATAGTTTGTAAATTAAAATAATTCATAACAAATCGATTTGTGGGAGTCTGAACTCCGGAGTAGGTGCGGTCGACGCGCATTGAAAAGACGCATCCAACGGTACATTTTTGAAAAAGTTTGGACCATATATCAGGAAGTTATGATCGCTTGAATATTGTTGCCGAAAGCGGCTTGCCCTTGGGTTGTGCGCATATCGGTGGTAAGTCTACATACGCGATTTCTTGCGTTTCCCCCACAGCGGCCTGCCCGACACCTCCTCCCTCCGTCGCCTATGCATAATATTTGCGCGACCGTCGCATCAGCGTTCATATTGCGGCGTTGTGCGCCCGTTACTCTTTTCGTCTACCAAGCACGGCGACTGTTTGAAAGAGCGTGCCGCACGGGTGCGGGCGCGATAACCCCAAGTACACATGCCCGGCAGTGTTCGAACTCGCCCCTCGCAGTTGTCGGTGCATTCCATTTTGCGCGCAAAAGCATTGCCTGGGATTTCAGGATATTTGTCAATAAAATCGACGCATGATTGCATTTTCTACTTGCGCAGGTGCGAAATCTTGTCCGGACTTTTGTGGAGGAGTGTTGGACGTTTTCAAAATTCCCGTACAGCGGCGGGAGACCGCAAAACTTGGCGAAACTTAGCGGGAACTCGTCAAAACTTTGTTCTTCGCAGCCGAGACCGCCAACCGCGCCAACGCGCTGTCTTTTCCTCTTGTCGACCTTATTGCTCACGTCGGCTGCGGCCGCTTCGTAGTATGCCACCTTCTCCATGTGTACTCGCAAGGCGTTGGCGCCTCGTCCATGAAGCCGAACGACTTGGCAGCGCTCGTAAGGCCGCGCAGGAGTGTAAAGCAACCGTGAGGGTTGTCGAGAAGTGGTGCCGGCGCGCTAAAGCTACCGGGACAGTGGACGACACGCCTAGGGCGGGCAGGCCCCGAGCGCCCTTGGCGTCCCGAGAAGCCACCCTCCTTTTGAAGGTGGGTGTAAAGCGCGGCGATCAGTGCCCCCAACTTGCCAAGATGCTGCAGCAGAGGCTAGGAGTGACTGTGAGTGCTGAGACGGTCCGCCGGTACCTAAACAAGTACTTAGCGCGCCAGATGAGGCCGAGGAAGCGTGTTTCACTAACAGTCAAGCACATGCGCGCACGGCTATGCTTTGCCAAACAATGGGTACGGAAGTCATGGCACAATGTGGTTGTGACAGACAGCAAGTACTTTTGGCTGTCCAATAAGGGGCCCGGGAACAAGGAGTGGGTGCTTTTCGAGGATGAACCGCCAACCAAGGTGTCAGAGCAAAATTGTTTCAAAGTGCACGCGTATGGTGGTGTTAGCAAGTATGGCAGGACACCTTTGTTTGTGACAGTGGGGAGCAGCGGCGTTAAGGCAAAGAGCAAGGGCGTAAACGGTGAGGTGTATCTCACCTTGTTGCAGGAGCACCTGATACCCGCGTGTGAGGCTTTGATGGCAAAAAGGCCCTCGGCCGAGGCGCAACATCAATGGATTTTTCAGCAAGATAACGCTAAAGCTCATGCTTGCAAGAAGGTTAGGAATTGGCTTTCGTCTCAATCCGGCTTTCAAGTGATGCAATGGCCTGCCAAAAGCCCTGACCTCAGTTGGATTGAAAACATGTGGGGTATTGTGTCGAGTAGATTACAAAAAAGATTGGACTTGTCTCCGCGCAATTTTGAGGCGGCCATACAACACGAGTGGGAAACAATTCCTTACTCTGCCCATTGCGCCGTGTTCAACTCCATCCCCAAACGGCTAAGGGAGTGCATAGCAAACGATGGAGGAACAACTCACTATTAGGGTAAATTTAGGGTTTCGGATAGGTTGGCATGCAAATCAGCACAATTTTGATAATTCGAGTTTCATCCAACACTCCTCCACAAAAGTCCGGACATGCATTATGTTAAGCATAAGCTAGTCAAGAACACGCTCCCCTCTCACCACGTCAAGCACGACGATACCCGAGTACCACCCAATTGTAGGAGAGCCGAGAAGCAAGCAGTAAGCCGCCATCCGGGGTGGTTAGACCTCAGCTCAAAGCGGGTGTTGTCGGTGGAGTTTGTCGAATTAAGCCCATAAACTCCCGAGAAATTGTCCGAACTGCACACGTCATTCTGAGCGCCACGCTTGGGCATTGCTCAAGCGCCCATACCAAGCTGCATACTTCTCTGTGTTCCACATAACCGTATTTTTGGGGGGTTTTTGGAGGGGGTTTGGAGGCGTGGGTGCCGTGTTCAATGCGCGAGGTTTGGTTTGCGGGTGTGTGAAAAGAGCACGGAAGTTCACGCCGCTGGCACGGGTGATTTTTTGGAAAGCAGGCGAGCAAAAACGCACATGACGCAGGTTTGGATAAACACTGCACGCTGTAAACATGCGAGGGCGATTGGCTTAGGGGAGGGGCGAGGTCCAACTTGGCCGTTAGGGACGCATCACGTTGACGGTGGTGTTTGGAATGCTTGGGTATGTGCTTGTGCCAACCACACCCGCCCCACGCGTGGCACGCGTCGGGAATTGGGCTCGGAGGTCAATAGTAATGAAGAATTAGTAAACATAAATCGATAAACCCCGCACAAATCGTCTCAGGAGGTGAGCCGACTTCGATGGGTGTTGCTTGGCACTGCGGCTCAGCGGTGCCGGAATAGTTTGTAAATTAAAATAATTCATAACAAATCGATTTGTGGGAGTCTGAACTCCGGAGTAGGTGCGGTCGACGCGCATTGAAAAGACGCATCCAACGGTACATTTTTGAAAAAGTTTGGACCATATATCAGGAAGTTATGATCGCTTGAATATTGTTGCCGAAAGCGGCTTGCCCTTGGGTTGTGCGCATATCGGTGGTAAGTCTACATACGCGATTTCTTGCGTTTCCCCCACAGCGGCCTGCCCGACACCTCCTCCCTCCGTCGCCTATGCATAATATTTGCGCGACCGTCGCATCAGCGTTCATATTGCGGCGTTGTGCGCCCGTTACTCTTTTCGTCTACCAAGCACGGCGACTGTTTGAAAGAGCGTGCCGCACGGGTGCGGGCGCGATAACCCCAAGTACACATGCCCGGCAGTGTTCGAACTCGCCCCTCGCAGTTGTCGGTGCATTCCATTTTGCGCGCAAAAGCATTGCCTGGGATTTCAGGATATTTGTCAATAAAATCGACGCATGATTGCATTTTCTACTTGCGCAGGTGCGAAATCTTGTCCGGACTTTTGTGGAGGAGTGTTGGACGTTTTCAAAATTCCCGTACAGCGGCGGGAGACCGCAAAACTTGGCGAAACTTAGCGGGAACTCGTCAAAACTTTGTTCTTCGCAGCCGAGACCGCCAACCGCGCCAACGCGCTGTCTTTTCCTCTTGTCGACCTTATTGCTCACGTCGGCTGCGGCCGCTTCGTAGTATGCCACCTTCTCCATGTGTACTCGCAAGGCGTTGGCGCCTCGTCCATGAAGCCGAACGACTTGGCAGCGCTCGTAAGGCCGCGCAGGAGTGTAAAGCAACCGTGAGGGTTGTCGAGAAGTGGTGCCGGCGCGCTAAAGCTACCGGGACAGTGGACGACACGCCTAGGGCGGGCAGGCCCCGAGCGCCCTTGGCGTCCCGAGAAGCCACCCTCCTTTTGAAGGTGGGTGTAAAGCGCGGCGATCAGTGCCCCCAACTTGCCAAGATGCTGCAGCAGAGGCTAGGAGTGACTGTGAGTGCTGAGACGGTCCGCCGGTACCTAAACAAGTACTTAGCGCGCCAGATGAGGCCGAGGAAGCGTGTTTCACTAACAGTCAAGCACATGCGCGCACGGCTATGCTTTGCCAAACAATGGGTACGGAAGTCATGGCACAATGTGGTTGTGACAGACAGCAAGTACTTTTGGCTGTCCAATAAGGGGCCCGGGAACAAGGAGTGGGTGCTTTTCGAGGATGAACCGCCAACCAAGGTGTCAGAGCAAAATTGTTTCAAAGTGCACGCGTATGGTGGTGTTAGCAAGTATGGCAGGACACCTTTGTTTGTGACAGTGGGGAGCAGCGGCGTTAAGGCAAAGAGCAAGGGCGTAAACGGTGAGGTGTATCTCACCTTGTTGCAGGAGCACCTGATACCCGCGTGTGAGGCTTTGATGGCAAAAAGGCCCTCGGCCGAGGCGCAACATCAATGGATTTTTCAGCAAGATAACGCTAAAGCTCATGCTTGCAAGAAGGTTAGGAATTGGCTTTCGTCTCAATCCGGCTTTCAAGTGATGCAATGGCCTGCCAAAAGCCCTGACCTCAGTTGGATTGAAAACATGTGGGGTATTGTGTCGAGTAGATTACAAAAAAGATTGGACTTGTCTCCGCGCAATTTTGAGGCGGCCATACAACACGAGTGGGAAACAATTCCTTACTCTGCCCATTGCGCCGTGTTCAACTCCATCCCCAAACGGCTAAGGGAGTGCATAGCAAACGATGGAGGAACAACTCACTATTAGGGTAAATTTAGGGTTTCGGATAGGTTGGCATGCAAATCAGCACAATTTTGATAATTCGAGTTTCATCCAACACTCCTCCACAAAAGTCCGGACATGCATTATGTTAAGCATAAGCTAGTCAAGAACACGCTCCCCTCTCACCACGTCAAGCACGACGATACCCGAGTACCACCCAATTGTAGGAGAGCCGAGAAGCAAGCAGTAAGCCGCCATCCGGGGTGGTTAGACCTCAGCTCAAAGCGGGTGTTGTCGGTGGAGTTTGTCGAATTAAGCCCATAAACTCCCGAGAAATTGTCCGAACTGCACACGTCATTCTGAGCGCCACGCTTGGGCATTGCTCAAGCGCCCATACCAAGCTGCATACTTCTCTGTGTTCCACATAACCGTATTTTTGGGGGGTTTTTGGAGGGGGTTTGGAGGCGTGGGTGCCGTGTTCAATGCGCGAGGTTTGGTTTGCGGGTGTGTGAAAAGAGCACGGAAGTTCACGCCGCTGGCACGGGTGATTTTTTGGAAAGCAGGCGAGCAAAAACGCACATGACGCAGGTTTGGATAAACACTGCACGCTGTAAACATGCGAGGGCGATTGGCTTAGGGGAGGGGCGAGGTCCAACTTGGCCGTTAGGGACGCATCACGTTGACGGTGGTGTTTGGAATGCTTGGGTATGTGCTTGTGCCAACCACACCCGCCCCACGCGTGGCACGCGTCGGGAATTGGGCTCGGAGGTCAATAGTAATGAAGAATTAGTAAACATAAATCGATAAACCCCGCACAAATCGTCTCAGGAGGTGAGCCGACTTCGATGGGTGTTGCTTGGCACTGCGGCTCAGCGGTGCCGGAATAGTTTGTAAATTAAAATAATTCATAACAAATCGATTTGTGGGAGTCTGAACTCCGGAGTAGGTGCGGTCGACGCGCATTGAAAAGACGCATCCAACGGTACATTTTTGAAAAAGTTTGGACCATATATCAGGAAGTTATGATCGCTTGAA
Organism: Tetraselmis chui; assembly: GCA_026401115.1. NCBI lineage: Eukaryota > Viridiplantae > Chlorophyta > Chlorodendrophyceae > Chlorodendrales > Chlorodendraceae > Tetraselmis > Tetraselmis chui. The sequence goes on from JAPMLY010001189.1 coordinate 123,060, forward strand.
TATTGTTGCCGAAAGCGGCTTGCCCTTGGGTTGTGCGCATATCGGTGGTAAGTCTACATACGCGATTTCTTGCGTTTCCCCCACAGCGGCCTGCCCGACACCTCCTCCCTCCGTCGCCTATGCATAATATTTGCGCGACCGTCGCATCAGCGTTCATATTGCGGCGTTGTGCGCCCGTTACTCTTTTCGTCTACCAAGCACGGCGACTGTTTGAAAGAGCGTGCCGCACGGGTGCGGGCGCGATAACCCCAAGTACACATGCCCGGCAGTGTTCGAACTCGCCCCTCGCAGTTGTCGGTGCATTCCATTTTGCGCGCAAAAGCATTGCCTGGGATTTCAGGATATTTGTCAATAAAATCGACGCATGATTGCATTTTCTACTTGCGCAGGTGCGAAATCTTGTCCGGACTTTTGTGGAGGAGTGTTGGACGTTTTCAAAATTCCCGTACAGCGGCGGGAGACCGCAAAACTTGGCGAAACTTAGCGGGAACTCGTCAAAACTTTGTTCTTCGCAGCCGAGACCGCCAACCGCGCCAACGCGCTGTCTTTTCCTCTTGT